>OZ018318.1:27261535-27441871 GCA_963969495.1 Ceratothoa steindachneri | reverse complement strand
CAAAGTGAATGCATATGCCGTGTGACCAATCTCCAATCTCCATTCCTTAGAGGGCACTGTTCTTGAATCCACCGACACTGAGAAGGACTTGGGTGTAATTATAACTAGTGGTCTCAAGTTCTCGAGGCAGTGTATTGAGGCAAAGAAGAAAGCCCAAAGGATGCTAGGTTATATAAAGTGACAATTTGGATATCGGAACAAGGAGATAGTACGGTGTTTGTATAACTCTCTTGTCCGACCGCACCTGGAGAATGCCGTACAATTTTGGAGTCCTTCGATTCGAAAGGATATCGCAAGATTAGAATGTGTGAAAGCCAGAGCAACCAAACTGATTCCCTTTATCAGACACAAGAGTTATGAAGATAGTTTACGGGATTTAGACTTGTTCTCGCTGGAGACCCGGAGACTGCATGGTCAGCTTATCGAAGTGTTCAAAATACTTCGAGGCTTCGACATTGTAGACTGCAGGGATATTTTCCAGTTTAGCCAGAGCAGAACAAGAAATCACCGCTACAAACTTGAACTGAAGTGTTACCATCGTGATCTGTGTGGGAAATTTTTCACATATAGCATCTGCGACACTTGGAACGCACCTTCAGTGGAAGTTGTCAACAGCAACTCTGTTGACCAGTTCAAGTCGAGACTAGACAAAGTCTTGAAAATAGCCGCTTCGAGACTTGAAGCGTGGCGCGAGTGCTCTTCTAGAGCGTCAATCTGACCCTTTTAAGGACTGCGTCTGCTCAATTGTTCATTCTAAGGTACCCTCTTTGAATGGATCGTAAGGTCTACTAGGGTACCTCTTTTCCTTGTTACTCCTTGTTACCCACATGGAAGTGGTTATTTTGGCGAAACCGATATTGCTATTATTTGCGCCCCAACGTCCAGGTCCCCTCAAGACCTGGTCTCTTGAAACCTGCAGGTGTACAATAAACACCCCTGCCGCCCTTTAGCAAATAAAACACCTACAATGCTAAGTATCACACTAGATACAGTAATATATTTACGACAAAACACGAGAAACACAGCAAACATAAAAATGAGCACACTCCGATCTCTCACAGGAACCATATTTGGGCAGTGGTGGGCGCGATAACGAAAAAATGCATATCGATAACCGATAAAGATAACCTTATCGGCGATAACCGAAAATTGATAACTGGCGATAAATCTATCGCCCGATAAGGTGATAACCGATAAATCGATAAATCCAAAATTATAATACAATATTGATTATTGGCTATATATAGCTTTATTTTATAATACAATGTAATAATATTTTATACTGTTTCTTAGTTTCTTGCCAGGTGAGGCTCTCCTTCATCTCCTCATAGGTTTTGCGGATCCTCCTCCCCAGCGTCCTCTTGGAGGGTACCTCTTTTTTAGGGTTGAGGGTGCGAACCATGTCCCTGAAGCTCTGGCTGTCCACAATCTGCAGCGGCAGCATGTTGTCCATCACAAACCTGACAATTGTCTTGTCAACGGTGGACTGCAGGACGGCGCTGCCCTGTGCCATGATGCCAAAGGTCTCGGCGATGGAGACATCTGCTGCTGCTTCTTGCTGGTTGACCCACCGTCGTCTGACTGACCGGACCGGTTCCTGCTGCGGCCGCCAGTCCAAACGTTAGCCTTGCAAGCTTCATCAACTTATTTTGCCTTGTCAGGATGAATCCTATTGAAGTAGCTCTTCAGGTTGGCCTTGGTGCCCTTGTTCACCTTAACCTCAGTGATCTTGGGGAGGCAGGACAAGCACTGGAAGATGTAGCTGTCGCCAACCATCTTCTTGTACTTCACCCACTTGCCAAGGAATGACCAGGGTGACTGAGGCTTAGCTTCAGTGAGCTCAGAGTCAATAGACTCCGCTGAGTCTCTTTGGCTTGATGCGGGCACAGTCTCTTGCGACGCCATCACTGATTCAATACTATAAAATAGCAAAGCACTGCACTACTAAATTACAATAAAAATAGGATCAGTTTAGAATAGAGGCGTAACTTTGTAAGTGTTCAAAACGTTAATAAACGGATATTAAAGAATAGAACCGAATAGTATATACATTCATATACACGTGCACAAAAAATTAGAACGGAAGAAACACGTGAACATAGGGAAAAAATCATCAAAGAACACGTAAAACCGGTAGCGCGCAGGAGAAACACCTCGTGACCTCTCCTCCAACAGCTGGTTTCCAGCTCGGACTATAGTGTATGGTTATCAATGTGATTTATCTTCGGTTAATAAATAAGCCTAGATAGCGTTTCAAAAACCATGACCATAAATTTTGTTTGATCGAAGATGTATGCCGTTAGCTTTAGGCTTAAAGGCGACAGCGAAGTGAATTTTGGAATAATGACTTGGGCGTTAAGAAAGACAATTACACAAATATAAATATATTCATAAAACCAACGAATGTACATGAGATAACTAGGTTAAGTAAATATGGTGAATAATATGTTAAAACAATAAGGTGAATAATATATAATATCATGTAGTAATGTAGTGAATAATATGAGTATCTTTGAGTAAATAATTTAGAGTTTCGTTGAGTAGAGTAAATAATGTAGTATTTTAGAGTATCTATAATGGACTGAATTGGGACTGCAATGAAAAGTAAAAATAATTAGGACTTACTCTCGCATGGTCGTTTGCAAAGAATGTGAGAGTGGAATTAACTCAGTATGATTTATTTGGAGGTAAATGAATAATTGTAGAAGGAATGGTTACCGACTTTAATACGAAGAAAGCAACGAGTGGAGTGGGCAAATAGCGTGCTCTTTTGATCGAGCTGGGAACGTGTGTTTGTTTGTTTGTGTGTGAAATTTAAAAGATGTTGTTTGGAACAGTATACGTTAATTGAATTGACAAGAAAATAAATGAATTAATTAATTATTAAGTTTAACATAAATGATTTGATTTACAAAAGTTGAAGTACATTAATTGAAAGATTAGATTGACAAAGTTAGAGTAAAATAGATGAATGATTAAATTAACAAAGTTAAAGGATTGTATGAATAATTTAAATGACAAAAAAAATGAATTTTATACATAATAAATGATGATATATATATATATATATATATATATATATATATATATATATATATATATATATATATATATATATATATATATATATATATATATATATATATATATATATATATATATATATATATATATATATATATATATATATATATATATATATATATATATATATATATATTTAAGTTTCCCAGGAGGTTAATATAGGAATGCCCAGAGGCATTGCTATAGGACCTACCTATTTCTGCATCCAAGGCACGCGCGGCTCGCCCCTGTGCTAAACTGGAACCAAAAACTGAAATTATCGATTATCGCTAGTTTGTAACCAAAAGTATCGGTGATATCAATGAAGGGATAACGCGAGAAAAATTGGATAACGGATAACCCAATATCGTTATCGCGATAACGCCCACCTATGGATTTGGGATATCCAAGGAATTCATCTCCAACAAATATAAGCAATACATTCGTACATGAAACAAAGGTCTTGATAAAACACCATCCAGAGCTATGAGAACACGTTCGGACGTGTTCTCAGTGAGATCTCTATTCAGCGCCTTTTTTTAATTTTGGATTTTTTGGTGTAATATATTTAAGTTCGGGAAGATAGTTAACTTTGAGTGTTAGACATAATACTAAAGGAATTTTTAATTATATTTTAAATTAAATCTCGAAATAGCTCCAGTTTCTTTACGTTTCAGTGCGGCCTAATTTTCTCCACGTTTTTGTTTACACTTTTCTTGATTGCTTAATTATAAGGCTTTTGAAAAGTTTCTTAGTATGGCTGTTGCTTTGGACGAAGTGAGTATGCGTTTTGATGTAAGCAGTGTGTATGTAGTTTGTCATTTTTGTGGTGACTAGTGCAAATGTGGCTTAGGTAGAGGAGGTGAGTCGGTTGCGTAATGAGTGCAAGAGATTAAGCGATTTGGTGGATTAAGTGAGAAGGGATGCGAGTGTACGCTTGAAGAATGTGGCTGGGACCAGGAGGGTGGAAGGTAGGCCTAGACTAGGGACTGGATAGAAATAAGTGAATGAAGATGAATGATGGGTGAACATGGATAGAATATATAGGTTAGGACAGCTTAGATGTGTGAGTAAGAGGGACATGGAACCTGTTAGGTTGACTAACAGATTCGATGCCCTGAGAGAGGAAGAAGTTGAAAGTGATTTGTCTGATGTGGTTGTGGCAGAAAGTGAAATAAGTGGTAGTTTGAATGAGAACAGGAGGGGGGGGGGAATGCTAGGCCTAGGGGGACTAGGAGGATGACTGAGGTACTTTGTGATGGGTGACACTCAGATCAGATATCTAGATAGGAAGTTGAGTGTGAGCAAATGGAAGTGAGTGAGAATTTGTTTGCCGGGTGCTGGTGTAAATGATGTGTTTGAGAGGTATGATAGTCTGGTGTCTGGGTGTGAGAGGGATGCAGTTGTGATTACAAATGTGGGAGTAAATGATGTAAAGAAGGTGGGTTCATGTGAGTTACGATAGAGGTACAAAAGGTTAGTTGAAAGGATGAGTGAAAGTAGAGTGAAAGACGTTGTTTCAGGTGTGCTTCCGAGATTGGATGTGGGGATAGAATGGTTGTCTTGTGCAATTGGACTGAATGAGTATATGAAAGGCCTGTGTGAGGAGTCAGGATTAGTGTTTGTAGATGTTTGGAATTGGTTTATGGGAATAAGGCATTGTATGCATTGGATGGACTCCATCTAAGCCGTGCTGGGGTTGACGTGTTGTGGCAGGAGTTAGATAGTGTCGTTGGGTCTTTGCAGGCGGGAAGCTAGTTACTGATAGTGGTCAGAAAAATATAAGAGTACAGGGTAGGGCAGGGAAAGGAAAGAGATGCAGAGGAGATAGAGTGGAAGGTATACATTATAAAAGAGGTGCTTCAGAGATAGGAGGGCTGAGTTGTCTTTATACCAATGCTCGATATCTTAGAAATAAGAAAGATGAGTTATTTAGTTATATTATTGATGAAGATATGGATATAATATGTGTAATAGAATCATGGGTTAATGAAAATAAATTTAATGACAACGTAAGTGAATTGGAACTACAGGGTTATGATATATACATTAGTCAAAGGAGAGATAGGACTGGTGGTGGGTTGATTATTTATATCATAAAATAATATTTCTTCAAATCTAAATAATTCTATGAAGCAAGAAGAATTTAAGTCACTTTGGATAGATATTAGGGTCAGTAAAAATAGGATAATGCACTTGGGAGCCTTTTATAGACCACCCGGACAGACTGATTCTATTGAGTTAATGATCAGGGAAATAAGTAAAGGATGTGAAGTAGATACAGTTATTCTTGGTGACTTTAATTTAAATTTTGTGGACTGGGAAAATATGATAGGAAGGGATAGAACAGGTTGTAAGTTTATAGAATGATTTGAGGATAATTTTTTTATCAATTTGTTAATAAGCCAACAAGGGGGGCCAATATATTATATCTTCTTCTTTCAAATGATGATTACTTGGTTCAGGAATTTACTGTCGGGGAAGCATTGGGAAATAGTGATCATCAGATGGTTCGTTTTAACGTTATCGATTTATCGGTTATCGTGATACATTTTTTCGTTATCGCGTGGACCTATGCCCACATCTCATAAGTATTCTTCCCCCTGAATTCTATATCCCACCTAATCTGATTTAGCAAGTTTTGTAATTTATCGTAATCTCCACCAAAACTCCAAATTTTTATAGGGGAGATTACGATAAATTACGAAACTTGCTAAATCAGATTAGGTGGGATATAGAATTCAGGGGAAAAAAATACTTATGAAATGTGGGCATAGGTGCGCGCGATAACGAAAAAATGTATCACGATAACCGATAAATTGATAACGTTAACATTATCGGTGATAACCGATCATCGATAACTGGCGATAAATTTATCGCCAGATAAGGTGATAACCGATAAATCGATAAATCTAAAATTATAATACAATATTGATTATTGACTATATATATATATATATATATATATATATATATATATATATATATATATATATATATATATATATATATATATATATATATATATATATATATATATATATATATATATATATATATATATATATATATATATATATATATATATATATATATCGTTATTTTATAATACAATAGTAAGAATATTTGAATAGTGTTTCTTAGTTTCTTACCTGGTGAGACTCTCATTCATCTCCTCATAGGTTTTCAAGGTCCTCCTCCCAGCTCGGACCTACTTATATCTGCCTTCAAGGCACGCGCGGCTTGCACCTGTGATAAACTGAAACCAAAAACTGAAATTATCGATTATCGCTAATTTCGAACCAAAAGTATCGGCCATACCGATGAAGCGATAACACGGGGGGGGGGGGGAATCGGATAACCGATAACCCGATATCGTTATCGCGATAAATTATCGGGATAACGCCCACCTATGGATATGGGACACTTTTAAGACTATATTAAACATAGTCCAGGAGCAGTGTATTCCAATGAAGGCTATTAGGGAGAAATGTAGGAAGCCGTTATGGTGAAATCAGGAGATAGCTAAGAAAATTTCTGAGAAGAAAAGGGCATACAAGAGATTACAGAGAGAAAGTACTTTTGACAATTTAAATCATTATAGGTCGACCAGAAATAAGCCAAATAACATTATTAAGAAGAGCAAAAGGGCGGCAGAAATTAATTTAGCTGAAAATAATGAAGATCAAAGAAAATTCTTTAGCTATTATACAATTAATAACAAATCTAATAGTGATAAAATAATCTGATGAGGAAATAGAAGAGGTTCTTAATGATCAGTTTCTTCAGTATTTACACAAGAGAATCAAGATAGATTAATTGATGATAATTCTAGGTCAAGGGAAGTAGTGTTGAATACCATTAATGTGAACAGGGAAATAATTAAAGGGCTTATATTGGAGTTAAATTCTAGTAAGTCATCTGGCCCAGACAACATTCATTCTAGGTTACTTAAAGAAGGTTTAGATAGTATTGCAGTAGCTTTTGAGAAGATATATACTAGATCACTAGAGTTTGGAGAAATACCTAATGATTGGAAATTAACGAATGTAGTGCCAATTTTTAAAAGGGGAAGTAAAGAGGACCCGAATAACTTTAGGCCGGTAAGCTTAACTTCTATTGTTTGTCAAATTCTTGAGAAGATAGTTAAGAAGGGGATTTCTGACCATCTAGAGTGTGGTAGGTTAATAAATGATGCTCAGCATAGGTTTAGAAGAGGTAGATCGTGTTTAACAAATTTACTGGATTTTATGGATTATGTTACTAAACAATTAGATAAGGGAGAGAATGTTGATGTAATTTACTTAGATTTTAGCAAACCTTTTGATAAGGTTCCACATAGGAGACTAGTTCACAAATTAAAAATGCATGGGATATGGGGTTATAGCAAAGCTCTCTGGGCATTCCTATAATAAAATCCTCCTTGGAAACTTAAATATATATATTATGTATAAAATTCAAATCATTCATATATTTTACCTAACTTTTTTCAATTAAATCATTCATGCAATGTATGTACAACTTCATAATTCATTCATTTATTTTACTTAACTTTTGTCATTTCAATCATTCATTTATTTATGCATAACTTTTTGCAATTCATTTATTTTATGTAACCTTTAATAATTCAATTATCCCGTGACGAGAAACTGATTTCATTTAACGCACTGGTACAAACAACATCGCTTAGAATTTCACGCACATACAAACACACGCATTTCACCACTTGTGAAATAACGCGAATTGACTCTCTCATTTGTGTTCGCGTCACCATCCATTCGTGCTTCAATTTACTTCGAATCAAGGTCAGTTATAAATCCTCTCACACAATTCTCTGCAAACTGCCATACGAGAGTAGGTCCTAATTCTCGTTACTTCTCTTATCGCAGATCCCAATTCACCGTCCATCATAGTCACTTTAGATCATAGTTACTTTATCTTATCTTACTTTACCACATCATAGTTACCATATCTTAGTCATCATACTTTACCATTTTTACTGACCATAAGCCCTTAGTCGGTGCATGTTCGTCTCGTAGTACTTTGTCAGTACACACTGCAGTTGACACTCGTCATCTTGACTTCATCCTGCAGATGACGAACGATATTCGCTACGTACCTGGTTCTTCAAACGTCGTACCGGACACGCTCTCTCGCATTTCATCGATTTCGCGCACGCAACTCTCCTAAACTGCAGCCATCGATCATGCAACAATAGCGCTTGCCCAGGAACAAGATGAAGACACGCAAACACTGCGTCACTCTTCTCAACTCGTCGTTCCCGAGATCGACTTGCTGGACAGTCCTTCCAAGTGCATCCTAGTTGACTATTCAATTCCTGACTGTCCTCGTCCTCTTATTCCTCTCGCTTACCGTCGGCACATTTTCGACCAAATTCATGGTCTCTCTCATTCTGGCGTCAATGCCACAGGCAACGCTCGTTTGGCCAGGTATGAATGCCGACGTGGCTAAATGGATTCGCTCATGCCTGCCATGCCAGCTTGCTAAGGTCCACCGCCACACAAAAGCCCTTCTAGTCCCTTTTCATCTTACTTCGTCACGTTTTGACGCCGTTCACGTCGATCTAGTAGGTCCTCTTCCTTAATCCCGTGGTTGCAATTATCTTCTCACAATGATCGATCGTTTTACTCGCTGGCCAGAGGAGGTTCCTATCCCGGACACCAGAGCTTCCACTGTCACTCGAGCCTTCGTCTCAGCATGGGTTGCTCGTTTTGGTGTTCCCTCAACGATCATGACTGATCGTGGCAGCCAGTTTGAATCCCACCAATGGGATGCACTCATGTCAGTGCTTGGCTTCTTTCGCCTTCGTACTACAAGCTATCATCCCCAGAGTACCTCTAAGGTGGAACGTCTGCATCGAACCATCAAAGTAAGCTTACACTCCACCGATCCAAACATAACTTGGGTGGACAAGCTACATTTGATTCTCCTTAGCATTTGCTCGTCCTTGAAAGAGGATTTGGCCTGCTCAGCAGCGGAATTAGTTTACGGTACTCAACTTCGTCTACCCGGTCAATTCTGTTCTTCCTCTGACTGACCTCTACCTTCTCACCTAGATCCTTCTCCATACGTACATAAACTTGTGCGGGTGATGGCTGAAGTTAAGCAAACTGCCCCAAGAGTGCCTGCTAATTATAAAACTTTCGTGCCAAAGGAGATGACTACATGCTCCCATGTTTTCGCCCGTCGCGATTCAGCTCGCACTTCGTTGCAACCAGTCTATGACGGAACCTTTCTCGTCATCTCCAGGAAGCCGAAATTCTTCGTCCTAAAGCTTGGCACCTGGAAAGATACTGTCTCTATCGACCGCCTGAAACCCGCTTATACCGAAAATGTTCATCTAGAACCACTATCACCTCATTCTCCTCTTACTATACCGGTACATTTATGGTACAGTAATCTCCCAAAACAACCTCAACCCCACCCTTTTAACCACTCGTGCTACTCCAACTCCACCTTCCGTTTTGCTGCCTCCTCCTCTTTTGTTGCAGGAACCCTTATCGGCAGAAGTGGTCAGTCAGGAGCAAATCTCTCCCCCACTGGTCACTCCGTCAGCGGACAACGGGACTCAAGACTCCCACATTCCGCTTGATGCCATCTCGGAAGGAACCATCAAGCGCATCACCTTCACTACATCAACCTTCTCTCATGTCGGTGCCTCATCCAACGCTACTGGCACTGCCACAGCGAATCTGTGACCCCGCAGCCTAACCAATGGTACTGTCACACGCTCCGGTCGCGTCATCAGGAGGCCTCGGTGTTACTCGGACTTGTAATATCAAAATAGAAAAGGGGGGGAACCTTGTTAGGGGGTGTTATAGCAATGCTCTCTGGGCATTCCTATAATAAAATCCTCCTGGGAAACTTAAATATATAAAGGGTGTTCCATTAAGACGGATTGAAGTTATCAGAAAATAAAAAAGTTAGTGGTGAAAATTTATCGATTTCACTATTGGATCATGTTATTTGAGTCATGGCAATTATGTGTAAAAAATAATATGGCCTAAATGTCCGCCAAGACTTCGGTGGCACACCTCCCCTCGATGGTCAAAATCTTTGATGACGTCTCGGCATAGTTGCTCCTCGATCTCACCAATATGCCTTATTATCTCATCCTTTAGCTGTTGAATTGTTGTTCGCTTGTTGGCATAGAACTTACTTTTGAGATGACCCCAAAGGAAGAAATCTAAAGGCATCAAGTCACACGATCGTGGTGGCCAATTGACATCGCTGTTTCGAGAGATGATGCGACCTGGGAACTTCTCATTCAATAAAGCCATTGTTGCATTGGTTGTGTGGCATGTAGCGCCGTTCTGTTAAAACCACAAATCTTCGACATCCATAGAATTCAATTCATGCCATAAAAAGTTGGTTATCATGGCACGGTATCGCTCGCCTGTCACCGTAACAGAATTCCCGGCATCAATTTTGAAGAAATACGACCCAATGATTCCACTAGCAAAAAGTGCACACCAAACAGTGACCTTTTGTGGATGGAGTGGCTTTTCAACAATCTTCCTGGGATTTTCATCAACCTAAATGCGACAATTCTGCTTATTAACTAATCCACCAACATGAAAATGGGCTTCATCGCTAAAGAGGATTTTTTTGCGAAAAATCACCATCGGCTTGTCTTTGCTCGTGCACCCAATTGACGAATGTACGGCGCTTCAAATGGTCAGCAGTCTTCAGTTATTATGTCAATTGAATTTTGTAAGCGCGTAGAGACAAATCTTTTGTCAAAATTCGATGTAACGTTGTTATGGAGAGGTTCAATTCCTGCGCTCGATGACGAATAGAGGTGTCAAGATCTTCGGCCACATTCTGGCGCACTGCAGCAATGTTTTCAGCTGAACGGCGTAAACGAGCACTCAATGGCGTTTTCATATCTGCCACTGACCCCGTTTGTTTGAATTTACGAACAATTTTCCGAATTGCACTCTCAGTTGGTCGATTATGGTGACCAAAAAAATCGTGAAGTGCCCGAAATGCGTTTATGTTTGAACGTCCATTTTCGAAATAGGCTTCGATAACTTTAACACGTTGTTCGATTGTTAATCTTCCCATGGTTGAAATTGTCAAAGACTGAAGTTAAATATTAATAGACGACTATTCCATCCAAATTCAACAAATTTATGGTAATGGTTTTCAATTGGCTATCTAGGCTGATTTATTAACTAAAATTAATCCCACTAATAACCAAATACCTTAAGGTAAAGTTTTGAATTGGATAACTGAATGGCTGAAAAACAGGAAACAGAGACTTGTGCTGAATGGGGTGAGGTTACAGTGGAGGGACATTATCAGTGGAATACCTCAGGGATTCGTTATAGACTCTTTATTATTCATAGTTTATATAAATGATCTTGGGAGGCTGTAAATAGCAAAGTGTCATTTTTTTTGCTGATGACACTAAATTAGCAGCTGTATTCAAAGAAGTTGAGGGTAGCGTTAAAGTGCAGAGTGACTTAAATAAGTTATTAACCTGGGCTCTGAAGTGGCAGATGGATGACTTTTAACCTTAAAAATATGCAAAGTACTTAACATTGGACTGGATAATAGGGAATTTAGCTATGAAATGGATGGGTATTGGCTGAATCCAGTTTAGGAAGAGAAGGACTTAGGCATAGTAGTAGATAGGTAACGGAAGTTTTCAAAGCAGTTTGTTGAGGCAAAAAATAGAGCAAATAGTGTGCTAGGATACATTAACAGGAATGTTAGCTACAAGAGTAAAGAGGTTATCCTTAAACTCTACAACTCGTATGTTAGGCCACATTTAGAATACTGTATACAAGCATGGTCACTAAATTTTAGTCACGACATAAACCTGCTAGAGTTAGTACAAAAGAGGGCAACGAAAATTATACCTTCCCTGAAGCACCTTGAATATGAGGATAAACTGAGGGTTCTAAATATGTTCTCATCTGAGAGATGTGAGGGAAGATATGATTGAGCTTTTTAAACTCTTTTCTGGGATGGATAAGTTGGATTTTAGCAAGTTATTTGAGTTCGAAGGTAGTGTAGGGAAATCGATACCCACCATAATAACAGATGCCTCGTTCGGGTACCACAACGTCCTTACGCTAGGACGTGTAACCCGATTACTTACCTCCTCCCTCTCTCCCTTCGACTCCCTGGCCACCTGAATGCCTCCTCCAACCACGAGAAGTACGCTTTAACATATTTCTGTGTCAGCGAGCATAACAATACGAAGGGGAGGAGACCAGGTGCAACAACAATGTTTAAACAGGCTCTTTACCCTAAGATTTGGGATCTAGTTTCGCGTAGTAGAAGTAATTATAGGAGCTTTCAACCAAAAGCCAGAAGATGCCTTTAGGGCTAAGTGAAAGACGCTCGGAGAAGCGGCATTAGAGGAGCGAAGCTTAATTCCTAAGCCCTCATCCCCTCTTCTTTCCCCTACCCCCAGTGGCACGGTGAAGTATATAGGCGGATAACTGGAGAAGAACGAAGAAGATCAGTTAGAGATCGACACGACGAAGTCCGGCGTCAGCACGAAACTCAAAGAACGGAACAGAGAAGTAGTT
The DNA here is from genome assembly GCA_963969495.1 of Ceratothoa steindachneri. Classification (NCBI taxonomy): domain Eukaryota; kingdom Metazoa; phylum Arthropoda; class Malacostraca; order Isopoda; family Cymothoidae; genus Ceratothoa; species Ceratothoa steindachneri. The sequence continues at coordinate 27,429,242 of OZ018318.1, read as the reverse complement.
CATTCTAAGCCAGTTCCTGGTGGTCACACCGAAAATTAGCCCCTTTTGTATTGAGGATTACTCTCATACATCTCTCGTCAGAGAAACCCCCTATCTAGGTTTGCAACAAAAATGAGATAGTCCTCGCCATTGAAGAATACCCAAAATGTCCTCCCCCCCATTCGTCAAATGATTCACTTTTGCTCATCGCCCGTCAGTGCAAAGCCTCTCAAGATTAACCCAAAGATAGGAAAAAGCATACCTTCACCTTCACGGTCACGTTGCTTATATCATATAAGACAACGTGCTTAACACCATCCGTCGCTCTCAGTGAAATCACCTGTTGTTCCAAGTTCGTCACCTCGCCAGACAAACGGCTGGACGTCTGCGAACCCAGCCACGCGTCCAAACTTGAATATTTCAAACGCAAATTAGATGATTATATGGGGAGGGTAGGATAACTTGTGTGTGTGGGTGGGTGGGGGAGTATTCTGGACTAATTCTTGTGGATTTAGTTTTTATTATTGTATATTATGATTGATTTGGATTTTGACGAGTCTTGATGATAATGCCTTTTGTTTTTGACACATTCTGTAGATGGATCTAATTGTATATTGTAGATGCATGATCTAACAAAATCCTATGGATGCATTTTGTGGGTAGGTTTTGACAGATGCGGATGACCTTTGATAGGCTATTGTGGCTTTTGTCATCCGTGAAATTATGTTATGTTTATGTTACACGAACCAAGACGACCATGCCACTATATGCAAGACCCACAACACCCTCCACATGACAAACACAAAGCTCAAAGGATATACTACACCGAAAACCCAGAAATCTCTCCACTACGAAACTAGTCTCCCATCACCCTCAACCTATACATTTTTTTCTAGAGGGAGTCCATCTGGCGACTGCCTGCTTGGGTATAAGTCACCGTACACGAAACAGCTTACTACTAGGCTCTATTAAGAAACAAGTAACAAGAAAACAAATAACAATATGTAAATAAGAACGCCAGGGTAGTGTCGTAGGTAGAACCAGGGGTGCCACTGGCCTGAGTGCTATACCTAGCTCTCGAAGGGGCTTCCTAGCCCTAAACCCAAAGTGCTTAGGGTATGACTAGCTTCTCTCGGTGGCATAGGCACGGTCGAGATCAGCTGCGGATGCAGTGAGAGCTGGTGGCGACTGAGGAAGGCGCCGGGCTGGCGCGTACAGGCGAATAATGTGCTGTGCACGGTGCAGAGCGAGTGGCATCTCCCATCATCGACAAGTATGTAGGCTCTCTAAGGGGGAATTGCGGAAGGTACCGGTCACCAAGCAAAGGCAGGTGTGGTGGGTCGAGTCCACCTTCCGCAATACACGCTCGGTTGCGGATGCATAAAACTAACATCCGTAGTCGAGATTGCAACGAACAAAGGATCGATAAAAAAGTAAGGCAGTAGACCTATCAGCGCCCCAAGCGCTGAACGTCACAAAACGAAGAATAACCATGGGGCGGGTACAAGAGACTCTAAGGCTGCGAATATGAACCTCCCAGGTGAGGCGTCGGTTAAATACAAGACCAAGGAAACAGTGCGAGTCCACCACTTCCAGGCGGACCCCATTGAGAAATAAATCTGGGTCAGAATGGAGCCTTGGATTGCGGCAGAAGTGCACCACCTTAGTATTACCCAAAGAAAACCGAAGCCTGTGTGCTTCGGCATAGCGAGAAACGCGGTCCAATGCCTAGTGGAGTCGACGCTCCAGAGTTGGGATCTAGCCCAAAGATTTCGAAAGGTCGTTCACGTAGAGCGTAGCGAGAACATTTTCCGGCCGCACCGAGGTGATGCCGTTGATGCAAGGCAAAGAGTGTGACAATGAGTACATTTCCCTACAGTTCACCCTCTTCCTGCTCCATTGGGACGAAGACGGCCCCTGCATCTCCTCCGAACTAGGCCAGGATGGCATATTCCTTGAATGGAATTACCACGGACTCCGGGCTAACTGGGAGCAGCGGAGGTTCGTCTCTTTCCGTGGACGTTAGCTATCTTTTTGCAGGGGACCATGCTGGGCACGTGCACCCTGCCCGCCCTCCCTGGGTATAAGGGTTTTGCGAATCCACCACCACGGGATGGGGGCCGTGAGGATGGATGCGCGATTTACACCCGCCATGATGACTCCGTTCTTCTATTCGCTTTAAATAGCTCCTTTCAGGTTCAGTAGCTGTGCAGGATAGGAGCTATAGTTATTTCTGCGTACATTCCACCGTCAGCCAACTTCGACACGGGGGAAGTCCGCCGCGAAGTCGCACGGTTACCGATGCTCTTTCTCTTGCTCTGAGATCTGAACGGTAGACATCCCCTCTGGGAAGACTGCTCGATTAATCCCAGGGGTCAAGTCCTTGCCGACATGATCAACGAGCTAGAGATAGGTGTCCTAAATGTGGATGAGTTTACGCATCAGTGCCCGAGAACCGCTTCATTTTCTTGTCTCGATCTATCTTTGTGCTCTCCGGATGCACAGCCTGATTTTGGGTGGGTGGTGGTGAATGAACTCTATGGTAGTGTTCACTTTCCCATTCAAATATGATTTTCTGGGCCACTACCACCTGAGAGCCCGCCCCGGTGGTGCTTGGTGCAGTGGTCCGCATTTCAGGCGAGGAGTTAAGGTCGGTAGATGAGGCTGTTGAGTGTTTTCCCGGCAACCTCATCGCAGTGGGCCTAACTACTATTCCCAGAACGTCTGGCAGTTTTACACGTCGACCACTCCCATGGTGGTCAGACGAGTGTGAGACGGCCATTAAACAGAGGCGTTATGCCTCCAAGCGCTATAAGCGACACCCGAACGATTTCACTGTCGGTAAATTTCGTCGGTCTAGGGCTAGGTTCCGGTATATTTCGAAGCATGCACGCTGCTCTTCTTGTCGGCCATATGTCTTCATTTAACCTGAAGACCCCTCTAGCAAAGGTGTGGAAGCGAGTTAAAAGTATTCAGGGCAAGTTTTCGCAGGACTCGCCTCCCGTTCTCCACGAGAATAGGACCGCAATCTCGGACCCAGCGTCCGTGGCGGATAACTTCGCGACCTCTTTCTCCGCATTCTCTAGCCGTGATGCTACTCCACCAGCATTCACTGCGCGTCGTGATGTTCCAGAAGGCCGCCGACTTGACTTTACCTCCATTGGCGGAGAACCCTTCAACCACAGGTTTACTCTGAGTGAGTTGCGTTCCACTCTCGCTTCGTGCGCGGACACAGCGCCTGCTCTGGACGATGTCCCGTACGCCATGCTTCGACACATGGGTGAGCGAGGCATGGCATTTCTGTTAGATTTTTTCAACAGGATCTGGGTAGAGGGTATCCTCCTAGATTCCTGGCAACTCGCTACTGTGCTAGCTTTTCGCAAACCGGGGAGAGATCACTCTACTCCAACCGGTTTCCGCCCAATCTCTCTAACTTTCTGCGTGTGCAAGTTGATGGAGAAATTGGTAAATGTTAGATTAGTCATTTTTCTGGAAAGCCTGGGTCATCTGTCTTCTGCACAGTGCGGCTTCCGCAAGTTCCACTCCACGTCGGATGCTCTGCTCAGACTGGAAAATGCTTTATACGAGGCCTCCCTTCGTAGAGAGCACCACGCCACGGCGTTTTTCGATGTGAAAGCCTATGATCCTACATGGAGACTCTCCACACGATCGGGGAGAGGGGTCGCCTTCCAATGTTTATATCTGAATTTTTTTGCGAGATAGTCGATTCCGCGTACGGGTCGGGGAGCACTCTCCAGCCCAATGGAGCAGGAAGAGTGTATCCCAGAGGGTAGTGTCCACGGTGTCACACTCTTTGCCCTGAACATCAACGGCATACCTAGGTGCTGCCGGAAAATATTCTCGCTACGCTTTCCATGAACGACCTTTCGATCTCTTTTGGTGCGGTCCAGATGCCAACTCTGGAGAGTCAACTCCAATAGGCATTGGACCGCGTCTCTCGCTATGCCGAAGGGCACAGGTTCGTTTTTTTTTTGGCTAAGACTAAAGTAGTGTACTTTTGCCGCCATCCACGACTCCATCCTGACCTTCGACTTATTTATCAATGGGGTGCGTCTGGATGTGGTGGACTTGCACCGTCTCCTTGGTCTTGTATTTGACTGACCCCTCACCTGGGAGGCTCATATTCGAAGCCTTAGGGTCTCTTGTACCCGCGCCATGGATATTCTTCGTTCTGTGAAGTTCAGCGCTTGGGGAGCTGGTAGGTCTACTCTCTTACTTTTTTATTCATCTTTTGTTCGTTCCAATCTCGACTACGGATGCGAGTTTTATGCATCCGCAGCAGAGCGTGTATTGCGGAAGGTGGATTCGATCCACCACACCGGCCTTCGCCTGGCGACCGGTGCCTTCCGCTCTTTCCCCAATAGAGCGCCAACTTGTCGATGCTGGGAAGATGCCACTCGCTCTGCGCCATGCAAAGTGCATTATTCGCCTGTACGCGCGAGCCCGGCGCCTCCCTCACTCGCCAACAGCTCTCACTGTATCCGCAGCTGATCTCGACGGTGCCTATGCCGCCGAGAGACGCTAGTCCTATTCTAAGCTTTTAGGGTTTAGTGCTAGGAAACTCCTTCGAGAGCAAGGTATAGCTCTCGGGCCAGTGGCATCACTGGTTTTGCCCACGAAGCCACCCTGGAGGGTTCCACCTTTGACTATTTGTCGCCATGTCTCTGCTTCCAAAGCTTTTACAGCGCCGGGAGTATTGCGTCTAACCTTTCTGGAGCACACTTCGTGTCAGGCTGGAGACGCGCCAGTGTATACGGATGGCTCCAAGACCCAAGAGAGGGACGATTTCCACGCCGTATCACCTGTTTGAAGTCAGCGGGGCTCTGCCAGGCGCTGCGTCTGTCTTCACGGCCGAGCTGGTTGAAATACACCACTCGGTACGGGAGATAACGCGACGTGCCCGGTTCGGAGACCGGATTGTGATTTATAGCGACTCACAAAGCGCCCAGAGTGCTCTCGGGGCATTAGAATCTCCACATCTCTTGGTTCGCGATATCCGTGACGCTACGGTTTTGGCGAGCCGGGGCGGATGTCGAGATTATCTTCTGTTGGGTTCCTGGACATGTATGAATTGCGGGCAATGAGCGCGCCGATTAGGGCGCCAAAGAGTCCTCGAGGACTTGGCAACCAGACCAGTGTTTCGCTCTTCCTCACACCGACTACATGGCAGAAATACGGGCGAGCTGCTTGATAAAGAAAATGTGAGACAGTTGCGTTCTATTGCGCCTCGCCTGTTCCCATGGACCCCCCTCCCCCAAATACCGCGACAGCTTCAGGTTGCTTTCTGTTTTCTTTGAATTGGACACACTCGCGGGACGCCCCGACATTTGATGGAGAGCTTGCCTGCGCCCTACTGTGAAGACTGCGTTGCTTCCCCAAGGTTCGGCGCATTCTTGTTGAATTTCCCAGTCTAGGCAATCTTCGCGCACCTTATCTGCCTCGGTAACGGGATGAGCGGAATCGCTACCGCTTGTCCCTTGTACTCGGGACGAGTTCGTGCACACTGAGGTGTGGACTTTACCACTTTTTGGAAGAAGCCTTTATTTGACTGAGTTTTTTTTTGTAGGATGCATGTTCCCGCGCCGGGGGTGGGTGGGGGGCAGGTCTACCCCTGACGCTAGAGCGCGCCTCCTTCTTGCTTTGCTTGATTGTTGTTATTTTTTTAGCCCTTGTACTTTTAGCGGTTATTTGTTTTCTTGTTACTGGTTTCTTAATATAGCCTAGTAGTAGGCTGTTACGTGTACAGCGATTTATACACAAACAGGCAGTTGCCAGATGGGCTCCCTCGAAAAAAAAATGTATAGGTTGAGGGTGATGGGAGACTAGTTTCGTAGTGGAGAGATTTCTGGGTGTCTCGGTCTAGTATATCCTTTGAGCTTTGTGTTTATCAGGTGGAGGGTGGCGTGGGTCTTACATGTAGTGGCATGGTGTACTTTGGAGAAATTATGTTCCCCATAGCTCTGGATGGTGTTTTATCGGCAAGGCCTTTGTTTCTGTTCGAATGTATTGCTTCTATTTGTTGGAGATTGATTCCTTGGATTTCCTAAATGTGGTTCCTGTGAGAGATCGAAGTGTGCTCATTCTATGTTTGCTGTCTTTCTCGTGTTTTGTGGGGCAGTGACCGACAAACATTGTGGACATTATACCTTGCCCTCGTCCAATCCAAATTGGATTATGGCTGTCAAATCTACTCATCGGCTTCCCCTTCAGCCCTTAAAATGCTGAACCCCATTCGAAACCTCGGAGTTCGCCTTTCTAGTGGAGCCTTCCGTACTTCTCCTGTCAACAGCCTTTACCTTAGAGTGGGGTACTCCCTTTGCCCTACCATAGAGTTCAAATCTGCATGCGATACATCTGCCGAGTACCGCAAGCCCCTGTATCAGAGGTCTACAGATGTCTGTATGCTGCCGAATCAACGGCGGCATATAAGTTGCCATCTTTACCCCGCCCTTTGAACCTTCGCATAGATCATCTCTCTAACCTGGGTGCTCCAAGGGTCCTTACCCTTCCATCCTTACTGCCCCCTAGTTGGCGTGCTCCTCTCCCCACAGTATGTATCAACATGTGGAGCCTGGAGAAGTCCTCCATGGACCCTCGCACCATTAAGAGCCTGTTCTTAGAGCATTCGATCTCACACAAACAATGCTGCCCACTATACACGGATGGCTCTAAGTCGGACGGTGGCGTGGGTGCCGCAGCCATCTACCCAGGAGGAGAATTCCTAACTCTATCCTTGCCACCAGCAGCATACATTTTTACCGCTGAACTTTCAGCAATCCTTTTAGCCTTTAGACTCATCCAAATTTTACCTGGACAACGAAAAGGCTGATCGGCTGGCCCGCTCAGCACATTCTGTGTCCCCTGAGAACTCGGGCTCTGCTATTTAGGGACTACTTTCCTTCAATAAGAAAATATATTTTTCAACTGTGGCAGAATGAATAGGATGACTGTTCATCATCCAAACTATACAAAATAAAAAATTCTATTCGCTCTTGGCCCTCGAGTCGTCATAGAATGCGGTCGTTGGAAGTGGCCCTTTGCCGAGTTCGCATTGGCCACACGAGACTTACTCACGGCCATCTTGTTTCGGGTGATGCTCATATGCGCCCTTGCTGTCGTTTTTGCGGTGGGGACCAATCGGTTGCCCACCTTTTATTGGATTGTACCCATTTTGCCATTCTCCGGTTGTCCTGTTTCCCGACCCTTTTAACTATTCCTCAACACACCCGTCTTCGATTCATATTGGCGGAGGAATCTTTTAACCCGTCGTTTTTTAAATTATTGTCACAAAGTGGTCTCCTCCACCTTTTATAGATGATTTGCCTCGTTTCACCCTAGCTGCCATATAGAATCCACTTGGATTGGGCAGCAACTCACTGGTAACCTACCTTAAACCTTCTCGTGTTTTATGGTAAATTTATTACTGTATCTAATGTGATACTTAGCATTGTAGGTTTTTTTATTTGCTAAAGTGAGGCGGGGATTTTTATTGTATCCCAGTTGTAGGTTGTCAAGATAGTAACGGGAGGATTTTGAAAGTGATACCTTCATTTGGTTTTGTTCCAGTCAGCGTTCGAGTCTTGTGATGCAGTTGTAGATTGTGAGCTACTGGATGTGGTTTCGGTGTCGTGCGTCTGGTGCGACAATGGTAATATCATATGCCTAGCTGTAGTGTTAGTTTGGGGTTGCGGAGAATATCGTGAAGAAAAAGGTTGAGAAGGTCGGGGGTAGAGTACGGATCGCTGCGGGACTCCATTGTGAGTGCTTGGCGTCTTATATTACTCATGTTTGCGGTGAAATTTGCGAGCCATTTTACATTTTGGACTCCGTCTAGAACCAGCCCAACAAAAATCGCGGTCAAGGAGTGGAAAGGTTTGCTAATAATTGGGTGCAGTGGGGAGGGGGTCTGGAGGTAGTGTTTCGAATGGAGGGCTTAAAGAGAGCTAAGAGGGGCATCGCGACTTGCTAAAGAATTGTGCCTATCATGGCATGGAAGAATAATAAATGCTTTAAAATGTCAGGAAAAGAATGAGTGTGTCAAGTTGTGAGAAGTGTAAAAGTATGTGAATGAGGTGAAAGAATGTCTGAGTGAGAGAGGGCTGACTAACTGGATGATATTGTTTATGAAAAGGAGCGTGGAGTTGGTGAGAGGGCGTGATTGGGGCCTATGTACATGGATGATCCCTGATTGAGCGAAATGTACAGCACATAGGACGGGATCATTATGAAGGTCCCATTTGCAGTGGGCAAAATAATGGGTGCCTTTGTGATTGATGTGGCATAAACGAGGTAGGTAGTTTTAGCGGCCATGATCCAGGTTGATCCCACTCCGGGGTAGATGTTGACATTTGACGGATTTTGGTACGCCAGGGTACTCAGACCCGTGCCCACCATGGCGTGTGGGCCACCCACTTCAAATAACCAGCCTTCAGCTTTAGTATGAAGATATCCAGTTCAGTTTCTATATTTTTAATGCTAAATTACTAACTTAGATATTTAGATAGCTAAATATATACTTATTTTTATGTGAGGATGCGTTTAGCTATCTTTGAACTTTCTGGGATTTTTTGCTTGTCCCTCAAAAGTTAGGTGAGAAAGAATTGCATTAAAATCTGAGTCTGAAGAACCTTCCTCTTTGGTTCCTGGGTTCTCTTCACTCAAAGCCGGCATCACTCAGGAATACCGCAACCGCGAACGGTCTTCTCCAGGTCTCCAAGTGAGGTGACAGGATAGTAGGCTCCGAGGTGTTTAAGTGAGGATCGGACGAGTGGTGTCGTCAGTCATTTGGCGGTTGCAGCGGGGCCAGTCAAGGGGGAGTGTCAGGGTCTAGTATGTTTTTGTAGCGAGGGTTGGTGTCCTGATCGTAGGATGGCCGGGGAGACTGGTCCAGTGATCTAGGGTGGTTTCCAGAGCATAGATGTCGGGTGGGACGCGTTGAAGTAGGGCGTTGTTTGTCCGTCGTCCGAATGCTAAGCGAGTAGGGTAGGTGGGTTTTATTATGTTCTGGTTCGGTGGTGTTTAGGGAAGGAGAGCTCTACCCAGTAGTTGGGAGTAGTGAGAAGCGTGGGTAAATATTAAGGTTTATGGGTGTGGGCGCAAGAATGGAGAGGGTGAGTAGTGGCGTAACCTTTCCCTATAGAATGAGTTTTGCCCATGTTTCGTGGATGATTTTTAAAATTTTATTTAAGTGTTATACTGGCTATCGCCGACGAGGACAATTAGCCTAAGTGTTAGTTTAAATTAAAAACAGAACTTTAATTAAGCAAAAAACAAACCATAACAAAATTAACCAAAGTCAAAAGTAAGGATCACTCCGGCGTCGAAGGGAGGCCCGCATATTTCATGGAAGATGCTAAGGCTCTGTTGTTGTTGCCGTTTATAGCTCCCCCCCCCCCCGGAGGGGGGGGGGCAGATGAATATATCTGCTCCGGCGTCGGGTGGGAGGACCGCCCCCCCCCCCAGCACAGAAACATGCGACCTATAACAAAGTTAAATAAAGTGGAAGAGGCCAGACTCCTCCAAAAAGTCATATAGTCATCAAGTCTTAGTACATGAACCCGTCACAAGTAAAAGGGACAAGCGATAGCGACCCCGCTCGTCCCGGTACAGGGACAGGTAACATGAGCGAAGATCACCCAAACTGAGACATTTAACAAGAATGTGCCGAACAGTCTGAGGGACAACGCAGTCGTTGCAGTAAGGCGCAGGCGAGCGCTCCATCAAATGGCGGAGCGTCCCGCGAGTGTGGCCGATTCGGAGACGACAGAAAGCAACCTGAAGCCGTCGTGGCGCAATGGCACGCAACTTTATGTTCCCTTCGGCCGTCTCCCATCTTCTTTCCCTTCCAAGTAATCGGTGTGAAGAACAGCCAAACACTGGTCTGGTCGCTCAGTCCTCGAGGACTCTTTGGTGGCCCTCATTCCCCGCAATTTTCATGACCAAGAAACCAGCAGAAGAAAAACTTGACATTCACTCGGCTAAGAGCAACCGTGGCGTCACGGATACCACGAAGCCGGGGATGTGCAGATTCCAATGCTCCGAAAGCCCCTAGGGTGCTTTGTGAGTCGCTAAAGATCACAATCCTATCTCCGAACCGGGCACCAACGTTGCCACAATTAAGTGAAGTCGCACCTTCTGAGAGACTGGCCTGAGGGCCAAGGTTAGAGTGGAGGGAAGCTGTTGCATGCTATTCGAATTTTATAGCAAACCCACGGTGCTCTCGGACCACGCGACAGCTATGAAGTAGATCTTTCTATTGCAATTTAACCTCACCCACGTGAGGTTAAATTGCAAGCGAGGTGGTCGTGCCATATCCACGTGGAAATAACTGACCACTCTACAACCCAGCCTTGCTTGCTGGGCGTTGGGAACTTTTGTTATTGTTTGAAGGTATTGTTTCAAAGCTGCATTGAAGTTTCCTGACGATGTGCAATGGGCGGAATCCTTGTCGCGAGGCATAAGGTATGATGAGTGGATTGAGTTTGTTTAGTACTAGTTTCCATGGTTTTGAAGGGGGTGCAAAATATGAAAATAGGGCTGTATGATGCAGAGTTACTTGGTGGTTTATTTAGCTTGCTTGAGGATGAGTAATATGTGGTCGGATTTCTGGACATTTGAGAGTTGTGGGAATTAGTGTGGAGATCTGTGAGATGGCTTCCATGCTTTTTGTGAATATTTGATATCTTACCAGGATCAGAGGCTGAAGATTTTACATGCCAGATAGCCTGGGATTTTATTTCTGTAGTGAAGCGTGTGGGAAAGTTGTGGTCTATTGCGAGTGTGTAGGGGTTTGTTTCTGACTGTGGTTGGAGACCTGTGTAAACTTAAAAGGTACGAAAGTAGGCTTAGAGTGGGATATCATATATGGGATAGCTCCTTTCCTTTTGAGGAATCCGCTACTCACTTCTAATACTTAAATAGTTTATGCTTTAACGGAACCTTTCATTTTTTTTTTTGATGTTTCATTTCCAAGATGGTTAACCCTTTGAATTTACTCGTATATGAAGCATTGAGAAGTAATAGGATCGAAGCAGCATTGCCGAATCACGCAGTGTTCCATTCAATCTAATACCTCTTCACTTTTACATATGAAGGAGTTGGGTGTCTTCACTCTGGGAGAATTATTAAGATATACCGCTAAAGGGTATATCGTGCTGAATCGTGTCAGGACGTATTGGAGCATGTCTATCGGGTACTCTATGATGTACTAAGATTACACAGTGAGTGAAAGTGACACGTAGTCAGCAAATAAAATATGTGGCAATCAGGTCACACCCAACGTAAAATGAGTCACATAGGCCAAACTAGTCACACATTTAAAATGAAATGTATGTTACGAAGACCACAATTATAGATGACGCGTGATGGAGTCACGCATGTGTCAGAGGTCGGAGGAAATGTCTGTTGCGGTTAAAAATGAGAGAACTGTCGAGACAGCAGCTCACTCTGGGAGAAAGCTCCGGTCGCCTGACCGTCGGGAGAAGCTCCATCAAACCAAGACTACGGCTCACATTGAATGTTAACCCCCTGGGAAACTGCGTCCCTTTGAGGAGCGCTTCAGTGGCGAGACCGACAAGTTCGGATGGGGCTTCAATCGTCCTAAGACTACAAACCCTACATCATCATGCGCGGTCGATAGTTTTATGGGTGATGGGATTTCTAGCACTGGCTAGGTGTAGTATGACCTGGGAGCTTTGCACATGTTAGGCGAGTTTCAATTAAGAATCCAACTCAATAGATCGGACAATAAGGCACTTAAAGAGATTGAAAAGGTTAGGTAAAAGGAAAACAAATCATCAGATAACAGTTTTATAAACATAAAAATACAAATTACATAATTTTCTAATATGTTTTTGTGGGGAAAGTTAATACACAAAATCGAAATGAAGGAACGTATCCATCATGTTCATGGAGTTTTCATCCGAGTCAAATGACAAATTTGTCGTGAAAGAAATGCTGTTGTTCATAGCTCCCCGGGAGCAGATGGAATCTCTGCGCCCTCCGACCGCTCGGGAGATTACGGGAGAAAGCTTTGATCTGTGAGGCTGTCCTGAAGGGAGCAAATAGGAGTGGAGGAAAGCTGTTGTGTACTGTGGGAATTTTATAGCCCCTCCCCTGTATTAGCGGTCCATACAACAGCTATGAAGTGGGAGTACGATGGCAACTTAACCTCAACCGGATTACACCCATGTGGGGTGGCCTCACTCCGGGATTAAATCCAGGTTGGGTGGTGTTGCGTCATATCCACTTGAGAATGACTGACCAGTGACCACTCTTCAATTTTTTTCTCTTGCCCTAATGTGTGTGTGTGTGTGGAGAGAGTTTAAAATATACAGCCATACCTGCCTAGGCTGAAAAGAAACAAATCTAGAAAGAACAGAGCAGATTTTTTCCATTTTTTTAAAGTCAAAACAGCACTGCTTATATAATTTCTTATTTAGCAGTGCAATATACTTTGGAGAGATGACAAAAAGCATGCATAATTGACTTGTTTCACAAAACTTAACTTTTGAGATAACCACTACACAAATGCTGCGATCAAACAAACCCAAAGAAACATGTGCAAAGGTACCTTTAAGAGATTCACTAGCATCTTTAGAAAGAAATTAGGACATGTTTTTCCTTTTTGATGAGTACATAATTTCAAGTGGCCTTTGAAATGGCATAAAATACACAATTATTTCCTTCCATGGCCATAACAGACACAATTAAGGGTAAAGGTGGGCTACAGAGAGTGAAGCAAATCCAAAATTCATATTTTCTCTTCACAAAAAAAACACTGCAAACCTTCAGAGAATGAGATATGACAACAGATACTGCCTTAAATATAGTAAATTACTGGGTTGTAGGAGTAAGTGAGCACGCTCATTACGAGAACAAGGTCGGGAATCACCTAGAATCAGAAATGGTCACACGTTTTTGACTTGTAAATGCGTTTGATAACAATTTGCCAGGACTGCTTTTAAGCACTTTTAAAATTTGTGTTACCTTGGATAATAAGGAAAATAACGACGAGACAAGGTTAAACGCTAGTACCAAAGCTAGCAAAAACCCCCGCAAGAGAAAATAAGTACAGAATGTTTTATTTTTTTAAATATTTATTTTCTGGGAGCATAATCCAAATTAGAAAAAGGAATAATAAATAATCACCTCTTCAATGTTTCAAATATAAAAAAAAATGCCTAAATACCAGGTACTTCTCAGAATCCTCTTAGTCCATTATAAATCTTGTCCACATCGGGTTGATGTAATAATTTCTTTATAACTGAAAAAAGAAAGAAATCACGTTTAAAAAATGCAAAGAACAGGGATTGACATTAGAACTATTGTGAACAGTTTGTTGCAGATCAATGTTGGTATTTTTGCATGGAGAAAACTCATGTGGAAAACAATAAATGCAACAAAGTCCACCAGAAAAGAGAAAATAAAATTCCGAGTTTAGTTCATTACCATAGACAGTCGCAGAGATGACACTGTTTGAATAAATTTTAGCCTAAAATAGGTTAAAAAAAATTTTATAAAGCCAAAATAAATTAAACGAGGTTGTGACGGAGTATTTGGGTGGTATGGGGATACAAAAGAATGGATGGACAGAGACTAATGATGTGAATATAGATAAGTGTGTATGTGTGTGAAGGGTTGAGACCGAGTAAAAGCTGGGTTGATTCTGTGTGTATAAGTGTTTAGTGATTTTTTTTTACCGTACATCTGGTGACTGCATATAAGGCTATAAGTTGCCGTAATTATCTTAGAGCCCAACGCTCACGCGTCGGCGCGGAAGCACGCAACTAACAACATAGAGTTAAAATAAAATTGAGGCCAACCTCCTACAAGAAGAAAAATAGTCGACAAGGCTGTGCGCACGAACTTGTTGCGAGGCAAGTAAAAGGGACAAGCGTTGGGCAACCGCACTCGTTCTTAATGTGCACGAAGATCACCCAAATGGGGATATTCAACAAGAATGTGCCAAACAGTCCGGGAGGAGGGGAGGCTGCAGTGGTCGCTCTATCAAATGACTGGAGTGCCACGACTGTGCCCATTTCAAAGATGACAGAAAGCGACCTGAAGTCATAGCGGCATTGGGGATGGGGCGGGGTAGGTGCATGGGAACAGTCGTGGTTCAATGGCACGCAACTTTAAGTTCCGGCAGGGTGTGAACCCTTTGTGCCACCAGCTCTACCAGGGTCAGGGGAAAAAAAAACCCCAGGTTTTATTCTGGGTTTAAAAAAAAACAAGCATTAGAATAATGTAGAAAAAAAACTATTTCTATTTTTTATAATATTAATACTTAATTAGTTTAATAATTATATATTATATCATCGTCGAGAATTGTGGGTATCCATGATAGCCATAACCTGTAGAAGGAGAGATGAATTATGAGTCAGTATCAGAAATAACCTTAATTTGATACCTATTTGTTGAAATTATAAACATAAATATGCATTTTGAATAAAATAATAATAAGTAGCTTTCATTTCTTTAAAAAAAATGTGTAATTTTATTTTTTTACCCCCCCTCCCCAAACCAGTGTTGTTTATTTTTATTTCACTTGAAAAAACAATAACAAAAACAAGTTTTTCTATTTGCCAACCCTGACCAAAGGAGTGCCTGGGTAGAGTAGAACCCGCATAAATGCTCCGAATGGGCGCGGAAGCGACTGTACTCATAGGATTCGAGGGGTGAGGAACAGAGGGTGCATTTTTTAATATTAACGTGTTGTGGTGACTGTGTGTGGTTGATGTGTGTGTGAGAGCCATTCTTCCCACTTTGTCTACTATAATTTCATCACTTTGCCTTAGTCCGTCATTTTACCCAACCTTTGTTTAGGATAGAGGAGTGTGATCATTTCGGTAGAAAGGGAAGTTGGGGTAGATTAAATTATAAGGTTGATATTTATTTTGAATTTCCATTATGTAATTTAATTTTAAATTAAATAATTATCTAAGATAATTATTTAATTTAAAAATTTAATTTACAAAGAAACTTAAAAACTACATTTTTAAGTTTCCTTGTAATATTTGAAGTTGTTATGATAAGCTGATCTGTCCATATTTAACGGCAAGTAGACAGAGGGCAGTGTGAACCACCACAGTGGCTGATGGCTTGTGATTTTTTGATGGGATGGAACCAGAGTATATTTTTTGTGGCATAGGGAATGTGGTCATAGTTGTTAGCGGATTGCCGCAAGTGACCCCTGGAGCTCCTTTTCAATTGTTTTTGTACTACTTTCCCATCTTCAACTTCCTGAACCGAGAAGCAGAGTTGCGGGAGACCTCAAACCATTGCCACGAAAACTATATCAATTCAACCAATATCACTCGTATAATGGTGACACCCCATGATACCCCTTAATGTTTGCTTGAGTTATTTTTTGGCCACATTACTTTTGTATAAATATATGTATAATTTTGGGGTTAATAAACTTAGATAGTCTTGAGTGTTTGTCGCCTTGCTCCGAGACCTTTAGCTCCAGAATGCATCTCGGGTGCCAACCTATAGAGCGCCATTATAAGTTCTTAGTCACACAAAGGAGAGACGCTCTGCAGCCACGATTTCCTTCCCCAGGAGATTTGCGCCATATTGCTTTGAGGAAGCAGGGTGCGGCTCTCAGCAATTGACACACTTGGCCATACACAATATGGACTTAATGTGTACGGCCTAGGAGCAACTTACAGACCAGGCAAAAACTGAATTTGCACAGGGTGTCTACTTGTTTGGTGATTTTTAATTCAAGGACTTTTCAAGGATTTCAAGAACTTTTTTTTAAATAATCAAGGACTGGTTTTAGCCATTGCTTTTTTCCTTTAAATTATTAGTTACACGACTCTTGTATGTTTTCTTACATTTATGAGAAATCATTTTTTTAATTAGATAATTTCTATCATCAAAAACTCTCCATTTCCTAAAAATTTAGTACCTACATTTGGAAATACTTCCATTTTCAGGTATAAAAATATATTTTAAAGTATTTATGTTTACTCAGCCATACAATGACCTAAATTATACTTAGCAAAAATATCCATTACTTTCGACTCTTCGTGTGCCACAATCAAGTAGAAGAGGAGAATTGCCACTTCTTTCATCAGCATTCAACAGCCTCAGAAACTTATGGTTAACGTTCGGGCCATCCATTGATACCTGAATAATTTTTGATTGGTCGAGATTCGATACCCCTTCATTAAAACCTTCTAGCAAGTCTTCAGCTCTTCCTTTGCTCAGAAAAACTGAAGTAAGGTATTTATTAATGATTTTATTCCCCTGCATGAAATGGACATGGATATCCATCTGACCATGTTGTGTGATCTTATTAAGGGACTTGTCAAATGAAATAGAGTAGAAGGAACTACCAGCTAAAACTATGGCCAATTCACCAGCAAAATGAACAAAAATACCATATGTTATGTGAATTTGAAAAATCAAATTTGAACAATCACTCAATGATTTATTTTTTAAAATTCAAGGTCCATCTAACTTTTTCATCAAATTCAAGGACTTTTCAAGGATTTCAAGGGCAGTAGACACCCTGTTTGTAAAGACTACAGGAGCGATTTATGTGGCCGAAAGCGGTAGCAGGAGTAGCACCTCGCGACAGTGGTGCGATTGCCCTCACTTGGAACAATACCAACCGGCACGCACTGACTCTGGGAGCCTGTCACAATCGAAGGTGGCAAGGAGAATTGGGCTATGTCTAGAGGCTCCCTGTTTTCTCATCACACGCTATACTTTGACCGCTCCTTGCTTAGCCAGTCCTTCGGCGTTGTCCCAAAGGACAACAATAATGGCCGCCTCGGAAGGATCCGGCGCATATGACAGAAGGCTCCCGTCCCAGAAATGGGTTACATTTGACTTTCTACCAGTCAATCTAGAGAAAGCTCTCCTTTGATGGAGCATGCGACCTTTTGCCAACTTGCTGCCATCGGTGGAGTGAATACCTAAAAAGTGCTTGAAGCCAGAGGCTCATAAATGTCAAGTAATCTATGAATGAGGGGCCCCAGCATAATCGAAGCTCCGCTCACTGCACTTGTGACTTTGGTCTTCTTCTGGGCATCCCCGCCCGAGGCCGGACGTGCCAGTCTTGGCCTGGTCGTAAGCTGATACAGCAGCAGACCCGTCTGTCTCTGGAGCCCCGTGAAGCCTTTGTCCTCATTGATTTCTTCTTCTTGCGAGGATGGTGGTGAGTGAACTCGCTTCTAACCTGCCAGATGAACCAGCCTCAGATAAATCTTTCTCTGAGAAGATCTTGGCCATCAAGGGGGCACCAGGCAGGGAGAAGGGGTGTCCCTCCTCTCCTTGTGAGTCCTCGGGGGCCCGTGCGCCAGAGGAGCAGCTTACACAGAGGTTTCAGTGTCTGGCACCGAACCCAGGTTCACTCCCATACAAGATCCTGCCATCTGAGATAATTTTCACCCCCGGAAGGGGCCTCCAACTGGCCATCATCCCCTTAAACTGTCCGGTATCCCGACCAATGACTCATAGGAGTTCTGGCTCGCCACGAACGTCACTGGGGCGAGCATGCCGACCCGATTTTGGAAGGGTGAGTGGGCATGCTGGTTCCCATCAATGTGACAAACCATGGGTTTACAAGTGTCTCAGCAAAGCTTATGGAACGATGCCGCCTCTTATCCCTATAAGGGGGTTGTGGTAGGTCACCTGACGCCAATGGGAAGCAACGCGTCCTCTATAGGCACGTGGGAAACAAAGGGGGACCCGCGACAAGGCACCTGGAAGCAACACTACAAAAGGGGAAAACCCGTCAAGAATGGAAAGGGACAATTGCCCTCTCCGCTATAAGGCTCTTGGATGGGCCCCTTAGAAAGAATGGAGGCGGCACCAAAGATGGTGAAGGGAAAAACCCCTTTGCTGCATTCAGTAATCCACGAGTTCCCTCGCATAAGCCACTTGAAAGTGATAGAAGAGTGCGGCGTCACACGCTGTCTTTTAGCTATTCGTCCACCCTAATACCAAGGTCAGGTGAGGATCGAGGGGAGGGGGGGGGAAGGTAGTCTAAAAGCCTACAACAAAAAAAATTCTCCTATACTTGTGACCACAAAAGAACAAGAAGTTGGATGGTAGCCTATAACCTGCATCCAACTGTTCTTGCCTCAGGTTTTCATCATTTTCAGGGGTCCACCCCAGGTGCACCAAAAAAGGGTCTTCACAACCTAAGACAGTGAACAGGAGTTATCCAGTAGACGGTCCTTTCCCAAAGGTCATAGCTCTCAGCTGGGCAATCAGAGAGGCAAGGCAAATATCCTTAGTAGGACATAATAATAACACTGTACAACAAATTTTAGTGTCAAGAAAAGAACATAGATCTCATTTGCATTTTATCATGAAGGGGTCTGCTGAATTTGAATGGGACAACAAAAATTTCCCATCACGTAACATTTTCTTGTAAATTGCTGATTTAATAATTATGCAATTGATACTGATTTTCACGATACCATAAATGTATTTCACTCCCAAAGTCAGATTAAGTGTGTCCATTGTAATTAATTCATGAATCTATAATGAATCAGAATGTTTGTTAGCATTATATAATGTATTCACCTACACTTTAGTATTTACTTGCTTTGTTTGTAAAGTCTCAGGTTCGATATGCTTCAGGTTCCAGGAGAAGTCAGCCAGCATAACAGGACTCCATTTTCCTTTATACGTTTTCCATTGATGCTATTTTGATGGAACCTCTCTCCATGTCCATCACTCACATCTCCTGCATTCTCTGGGAAGAAGGACAGATGAGAATGAAGAAAGTGCATCTTCAGTGACATATTGCATCCAAGATCTTGGTAGAACTTGATTAGGCTCTCTACTATATGCTCTCGCTAAGCCCTTTGGTGCTTTCCCAGAAGTCCTTTGCATACATCTTTGAATGGATGCCAGGCCGCTAGCTCAGTTTCACCAATTGTCGTCTCAAAGTTATCAGCTATAAATTGACGAATCTGAGGGCCTACGAATATGCCTTCTTTAATCTTGGCATCACTTATTCTAGGGAAGATTGCTCTGAGGTACTGGAAACACGGCTAGTTATGTTGCAGTGCTTTGGTAAATTGCTTCATTAGGCCTAGTTTTATATGCAGTGGTGGCAAAATGATTTTCTCCTTTTTAACTAGTGGCTCATGAATTACATTATGGCACCCAGGCATCATAGTTTCCCAAGGTGACCATTCTGAGCGTACATAATGTTCTACTCTGGCCCTACTGTTCCACTTTCAAAGGAAGCACATAAACAGTGTATCCAATTTGTAGCCCATTAAGTAGGGCTACTACTTTCAAGTACGCACAAATTAGCCACTCATGCTCCTTGTAACTTATGCGGTCTACAATAAAAGCAAGGTTCTCACGTCTCTCTTAAATGACGGAGTGAGCAAATGGAACTGAAGGCATGGTGTTCCCAATGTGCAACAGAACCACTTTTATGCTGTAAAGGGATGAATCTACTCGTATGAATAACCTGAACTCATTTGGTTCATAGGTCAGCTCAAGGGCATTGAATAGGCCTCTGATATCAGTATAATAAGTCAAGTTTTCAAAAGTGAAGAATTGCAGTTGATCTCCAACAGTTTCCACTGTTGTGGATGTGAGGCCAGGAGTTTATTCTGTTGCATAGTAAGTGTTAGATCACGAACTAGATCATTGAGTTGCGGTTGGGTGATGAGGTGTGGTTTCTTGTCATATTCATGCTATGCCACATACTCGTATGGTGTATCTTGAGATTCGGAATTGTTTTCGTTGCTTGTGTCATCGCTTGGTAGGTCAGTGGGTGGCTGTGGTACAGGAATAGAACTTAAATGTCGAACTGGGCGAATAGGACATAAAATCTGGATACATGATGGATTTCTTGCCTTTTCTGTTGCGACCTGCAGTGAAATAAAATAAAATCAGACTAAAAATGGATATTACTGGCTGTGATCACTTGCAGAAATAGTGGAAGTACAACATAGTATGTGTTTTGATTTTTTTTAATTGATACATCTCTTGAAAATATATTAAAAACCAGGAAGGAAAACAAAGTGAATACTCACCTTTAAAATATGTTAAGAGGAAGTAACAATCGGTTGAATGGTCCTTTGGCTCCCTCCAGACCAATGGTATTCCAAACATGAGGCCAGGCCTTTTGCCTTTCACCCAGGCAGAAAAGGAACTTGTACACCTGACACAACATATGTGAGGTGCCCAGCATTTGTCCTGGTCACTCACTTGACATCCAAAGTACAGCTCATAAAGTTTCTTCACATGTTTAGTCAATCTTCTCTTGTATTGTCTTAATGTAACTGATGCACATATATAACAGAAACTGTATTGCGAATTTTTGCATTCTCTAGGCACTTTAGCTGTCCCCTGTAAAGAAAAAACACTGTAGTATGTGAAAAATAATATAAATAGTAACAGTAACAAATATTAAATAAAAAAGTAACAATAGGAAGCATTTATAGCAAGTTACAAAATTATCAAGTATTACCTAAGAGTTACCATGGATTTGGTCCATATAACTAAAAAAATATTGAGTATACTTTCATAAATTTCATAGCTTAGGTTGACAAATACTTTAGCAACACCCCATTAAAATTATATCAAAATCCGTCTATAACTTTTTGAGTTGTCAGTTTCGGTCCAATCTTGTTTGCATTCAATCCTTACAGAACCATCAGCGTATTTAACGAAGTAAGATGGTAATTTAGGAGAAACTGGAGAGTCGCAGAAAGAGACGGATGTTATATTCGTGATTTATGCAAAAAATATCCCGAGAAAAGGTTATTCTCATTTCTATTTTACTTTTCATTGTTGTACAGTGTAATCAACAGGACAGCCAGGATCTCAGAATCTTGTGGCAGAACCAGAAACTTATAGTTTGGGGGGGGGGAGGGCAATAAGGCAGTAGAGCCCGCCTGCCCCAAGCAGCACAGCACCTAAGAATGGCCATGGCTGCAGGGCATTAGACATTATTTATAGAGGTTCCAAAACCTCCTCTGACACAGTATGTAGCTGGTCAGGTAGACGAAGAACTGAGGAAAGAGTCATTGAGAAAAAGGAATGCAGAGAGGCGGAAGGAAGTGCACCAAAAACTTCACCAGGCCCCTTCAAAGAGTTCAATTCAACCCAGTGATGAGGTATCCCTAATTTGCATTCTGTCTGGGTGAGAACAGTTCCTCCTGGTACCAAGTGCAGGTGAACAAAATGTTGAGGGGTTAGTCATAGAGTAGTGCCAATAGAGTGCGAGGAGGAGACCTACCAACAACTCTCCCATGCCCCATCAGAGTTCCAAGTCAACTCAGTGACAAGGCTTCCCTAATTTGCACTCAGGCCAGCAGGATGTGGAGCTCTTTCAGGAGCGAGTGTAACAGGCTACAAAGGGTATCTCTTGCCGGTGGCATACGCATGTGAGGAGATGAAATGGTGAAGATGAAATGGTGAAAACGAAGTGGAATTGGAAAAGTCCGATTTTTTTTTTCCTTTATTGCGCCTATCTGGAGACTGCAACCAAAAGCACAAATCTGTACTTAAAATTAGTCTATTAATAGGCTACATTAAGAAAACAAGCAAAAGGCAAAACAAGGCAATACACAGACTAAACAAAACTGAGAAAGGGGGCATATTCAGGCATCGGGAGGTGGCCTGCCTCCCCCTAGACATGAGCATGCACCCAGATAAGAGTCATATAAAATGGAGTAGGCCAGCCTTCCCCAAAACAGAAAGTCCATAGGTGTATGTGCCTGAACTCATCCCAAGCACAAGGGACAAGGGGTAGAAATCTCGCTCATCCTGATACCAGAACAGGTAATGTGTGTGAAGATCACCCAGAAATATGAACAGTCTGGTGAACAATGCAGTGATCTCATTGAGATGCAGGTGAGTATTCCATCAAATGGCAGTGCATCTAGTTCAAAGACAATGGGCAAGTTGAAAAGTGGCTTAGACTGATAGGTATGAATGAAGAGAATTTGGGCTACTCTCAAATACAACTGCAGGAAATTGAGGTTGGAATTGACAAATTACCTTCTTTGTCCTCTGCACTGAACTCCTCTTTAGGGAAATCAATATCAAAAGTGATGTAAAGAGTGCCAAATAGATTGTTGTTGTCGTAATTTGGCATCCCTTCACCCTTCTTGCGAATTCTAGCCCCAGGCCAAGTGGGCTTCTCTCGTGTAACGTGAACCTATAAAGAAAAAATAAAGAGGATTTGTGCATTTCTAAAATTAAAACGAGAATCAATGAGAAAAGTAGTAAAAAGGTTAATGAGATTAAGGGGAATTAAAATGTGTAAAAGACGCACAGGCTGAGTAGGGACAAAAAAAAAAGCGTACAACTCTCCTGAACTTACATTCCACAATGAGGGCAGATCACCTTGCAAGAGGTAAATTTAGAAGAGAAAATAAGTTTCACTCATAGACTCAATCCCAAAGCAGTGAAGAACCACCAGCAACCTCTCCCTCACAAACTGGTTAGTCGATGGCTGGTCACACAGACGCAGAGCAAGACCTAGACATACATACCACTTTTCTTCATGTACCTGATCCACTCATCCAAACTTGTATGTGCAATTTGGGGAAACACTATTCTACCATCATCATCATTTACACATGCTTCATCAAAGATGTATTTATAGCATAATGTTGAGTTTCTACCCCCTTATTAATGACCACTTCAACAAATTTTGCCCTGAGCGCCTATCATACAGTAATCAGCACACTTGCTCTTACATGGTTTCATCAGACTGCATACAACTTCCAATACCTCTACAATAACCTTCCTCCACCACCACCAAGCCTCACAAAGGAGCCTCCCCCTGTAATAAACCAATCAGAGAAATCACTATACACGACACAGAGTAATACTTTACCAACGCAGGTCAGGACACCCCACTATACAACACCAAAATGCACTAGATGCAACCAAAGCCTAGACATCACACACCTACTCATAAACTGCTAAAACCTCACACAAGCACACATTACACATGTCACAGACAGCATTTACTTTAACCACTTCTCAAGACAAGGGAGATAGAATGGTTGAAGATTTGTGAGGGAATCGATGCTTATGGACCTCAGTGCTTTAGGTGAAGATTTAGTATGTTATGAGTATGTTAAATGCTCTGTGTGAAAGGCTAGACATTCTTACTGTTTCTAGCAGATGAAGTTGACCCTATTTGGATTGGAAGAGATGGCTTCAGGCACATTCCACATTCAAACCCTATTATTGCACACCCTTGCATTTAACCTGAATGCACGTCTAGCTCAGGGATAAGTAAGTTTCACAGTAAATTCCTCTCAGCCAATACAGACATGGATACAAACCAAGGCCCTTTCCTTCATTCTCATTTGTACTTTTCACAGCATCTATTAAATAGGCAAAGTGACATTACACAGCCTTGCCTTACCCACCACCATCAAATCACTCAATCCAGCTATTTTTCACCTAAATGGATGCCTTAGTTACAACATAAATAATTACCACACCATCTGAGGTTACCACCCAGTCCATATATTGTAGCAACATAGAATAATGCTTCACCATCTACACTTTCTCCAGATGCATGAATCTAGCAGATACCTTACCATTCATAACATGTGGTCTCAGCTGCCTTAATCAACATACCCCCTCCACATACTCACTAGAGCCCAGCAGGCAAGGCTGTGTTTTTTAAATGATATCCCCACCTTTGGGGAAAGAGAAAAGAGAAAAAGCGTTTTAGTGTGTTCAGTCATTCCTAAGTGGATATGATGCTACAAACCTACCTGAGTGCAATCTTGTATTGAGGCCAACTCACTTGAATGTAATCCATATGAGGTTAAGTTGCAACTGAACTTCAACTTCGTAGTTGTTGCATGGACCAGAAACACGAGAGGATATACAATTCTCACAGCATGCAACAGCCTCCCTCAACTCTAACTTGGTTCCTCAGGGCAGCATCACAGAAAGTGTGGCCCTACAGCACACGTTGTAGGATCAAAGCTTTCTCCCTGTATCTCCCTTAAGGAGTCAGTGGGAGCAGAGATGCTCCCAGCGAGCTACAAACAACATATGGCAGCTGCCACATGCTGTAGATACTCGTGGTTTGGATCCCCCATTAATCAGTAGGTCCCCACTCAGAAAATAAAAGCATCTTAATTGAGTGCAGAGGTAAAACAACCACTACCATAAAACAAAAACAAAAACCTACCACTCACCCTCAACCCAGCTTGCTCACCCCCCCCCCCCATCAACATCTTAGCTCAACTTACATATGCCAATCAGTATTTTTCCATACAACTGACACAGAACACTCACACTAATTCCCCTGAAGTCTTGCATGCACTTTTCTCCCATTAACTTTATACAATGGTACAATCACAACATTCTTTAACTTATCTGTTAAGTCACTACCAATATTAAAACTCACTTCGATGTCTGGTACTTCACTTTCCAGAAAACAGCTCACTTATATTGATATCAATGAGATAAGATACAATATTCAATGTGTATGTAGAGTAGTAATAGTAGTTCACTAACCTACCTTTATCCAGGCGGATCCTGACTGGATAATGAAATAAACATAAAGGTAAGTATGACTATAAGTGGTGAGCCTGAGGGAACCAGAGGCTGGTCATCTTTGGGGAGAAGTGCCAGGAATTATTATGTTGACACCAAAAAGTGTTCAGGTGGAACGTCCATCACTCCTGGAAAGAGGGATCTGTTCCGCATCAGAGGTATGTGGATATAGATACCCTTTGGCAGGATTCCTTGGAACAGAGTGTGTGCGTTGTACTGCGAAGATGGGAGAGGAAAGAAAGCAGTGTTGCAATTGGCTATGTGAGTGATGAGAAGTGTAATAACTACCCATCCCAGTAGAGGGCTTAGCACAGCGCATCTACCAATTGGTAGCCAGATCTCTACGTGTGCTGACATTTGTGTCTGGACGCCCATGCAGGAAATGAACCCAGTACCAGGATGTCAGCAGAACTTCTTTTTTTAAGAGTTCATCTGGCGACTGCCTACTTGGGCATTAGTCGCTGTATTAAAAACTGCCTTGTACTAGGCTACTTTAAAATAAGATTCAAAAACACAAAAAACAAACCCAACACTAAAAATAAATAAAAGGTAAAGGCAACGAGCAGGAAGCAAGCTCTTGCGTCGGGGGGAGGTCCCCCCGGCGCAGGAATGTGCGACCTATAAAGAAAAAAAACAACTAGTTAAATAAAAGGGAGAAGGCCGACCTCCCCCCAAAAGTCTACAAGTCCACCAGTCAATGTACACGCACTCATCCCGAGTACAAGGGACAGGCGGTAGCGACTCAGTCCATCACGGTACCGAGACAGGTAACGTCTGTGTCAGGGTGGAGCCGTGGATGGCGGCAGAAGTGCACCACATTAGTCTTGGCCAAGGAAAACCTAAACCTGTGCGCTTCGGCATAGCGAGAGAAGCGGTTCAATGCCTGTTGGGAGTTTTTCCTTTGCGCCCACTGTACAATATGACCTTTGTTTTCGAAACCACTGAGTAGTGAAGTAAATACTCTTGGCCCAAGACCATTAACCACTACCGATGTGAACTTCTTTCCCAGTGTAAACATTAAATTTTAGAAGATAACTTGTATGTGCATCACAAAGAGACCAAACTTTGATCCCCACTTTGTTGATGGTTTCGATGGCAAATACTGTTTGAAAAACAGTCTCCCTTTGAATTTTATCATCGTCTCGTCTATACTCAATTTCCTATTACTTGAGTAATATTCTGTGTATAATTCCTTAACAACATCAATAATAGGTTTTATTTTTCTACAACCTATCTTCAAGATCACCAGTTTCATTATTACAGAAATGCAAAAATGATCGAATTAGTAAATACTGATCCCTAGGCATTACCGAACTAAATCCAGGTATAGAAGATAAAAAGAAATCCTTACTATCTCTAAAGCTACAAATGCCTTTATATCACTAGCAGATATATCATCCCATTTACGAAATCTTGATCTAGAAGTCTAGAAGGGAGTGGTACAAAGCTCATTGATCTTCTTCTTGGCATAGGCATTAGTTTTACAGCAGTAATCTCATAAATGTTGATAGGAAAAAACCTTTTGAAACATTGAAAAGGACTGAGGTTTTCAAAGCCTCTATTTAATGAGAATCAGTGAAATCGATTACTCCTTTGAGAGGAAATATAGAGTTTTCGCTTACTTAAATTTTCTTCCATTACTGTGTTTCTTCTACTTCCTCTGACAAATCTTCACTAGAAAGTTCATCACTATCTGAATTCTCGTCGAAGACATTTGAATGCCCAACTTCTTTATCTGCATACTTAGCGATTCCCTCCTCTGATACAATGCCAAGTTTATACTTCGCCTTAAATACCCAAATTATAAAACTTATAGAAGGACTCTCACCATCTATCCCCTTTGACATCCCTTCTCAGAAGACCATGCCATTCTTATGCTTGATGTTGACACATCTATTGGTCTTGTGGTTTTTCACCTTTCTCACTTCCTTCCAGAATACATCTCCATCCAAAACCACAGGTAATTTTATATCAAACACCTAAACTTCTTCTTGATATAAAATTGACCAAATGGGGAATGGGGGGCAGTGTTAAATCACATTGTCACCCGCCTAGGTTCTCTTCAGTCAAACCCAGCAGTTCTTAGATGGTTGAAGGAGAGGCAAGACAGGAAAAGATGAACTATTTCTAGCTTGCAGTCAGCTCATTCGGAGATGTGATTTATTCTATTTCTGTATGCATTTATGGAAGGGTAGTGGCCCGATTGTTTGGGGTGAGTAAGACATTTTGAAGTACTAAGCGGGTATAGTATTTTATTGTATTTTGGTTGTGGGATGGGGGAAGGTTTGCTACTAATTGGGTGTAGTGAGGGTTCTTTGGGTGTGGGGAGAAGAATGAAAAAGGGTGGGTGGGAGTGGTATCGCTGCTTGCTGAAGAATTGAATGCCTATCACATTTAGGTGGGCTTTGACAGGTATAACTGGTTTCAGCATGAATGAAGTGTATTGGGGTAGGGTTTGCACAGCCAATAGGGGTAAAGCAGGGGAGACTATCTTGATGTACAACTATTGTGGTGTTGTATAAAGGTCCATTAATCAAACTATAAATTACTTAAAACAGGAAAACCAATAAGGGTATCTTTCAGAAAACATATGTTAAGAAAGTGGAAGATAGAGTGGCAGATTCACCTGCCTGGCATTGGGTCTGTGATTCAATGTAATCCTCCAGATGTTAGCTGCATCATGGTAGCTCTTACTATACTTGACACCACCAAGCAAGATACTACCAACTAAACATATAGCTTATAAAACTAGGTTTTCAGTTGAGACCAGCAGAAGAAACAGAGAGAGAAGGATTAAGTGAGAATTTGGTCCAAATAGCTTTAGGCAACAAGGCAATGATGACCTTCAATGGATGAACCGCTTGGTTATTTAGTTAAATTAGTCCTTATATTAAACTTTTAATGAACTATAGTATTGCTACATGACAAGAAGATAAATGAAAACCTGTTTAAAGCTAATAAGATATACACAAACATACCTTGTGGTTGTCCAAGTGGAGAATGTCCAACTCAAACCCGATCAAGGCCTGCTGTAAAGAGAGTGTCACGTTTGTGTAGAGATCATCGCCCCGTCTCTCAAACCTTGACAAGGAAAAATCAAAGCAGTCAGAAAATCAAGCATTGCTTCTGCTCCTGTTATTGTTGCTCCATTGTTCCCCAGGCCCAGATGACATCTCTGCTCCCTCTAACCACTTTGGAGATTAAGGGAGAAAGCCTTCGATGCTACAGGGGGTGTTGTAGGTCCCATCAATGTTACCACAATTAAGTGGGGTCATGCCTTCTGTGAGGCTGTCCTGAGGAACCAAGTTAGAGTGAAAGGAGGCTGTTGCATGCTGAGGGAATTTTATAGCCTTGTGAACAATGCAAATAAAGTGGCTATTGACTCACTGGAGAATAAAAATGTTAATCATAATGTGAAGGGAAGATAGTAGTGCATATGTGTTGGGAGCAATATAACTAAGGGGATGAACCCCAGGCATGACAAAAGATACATAGGCTTCAATTGCTTTCAAGTGGATCCATATCACAACTGACCGGAAATCGGTTGGATTTTTAGCCATTTGTTTCATAAATGTTTGCTGGATTTAAACCTTGATTTGATTTGTCCAACTTTTCTTGGACTCGTGACCCCCCCCCCCATACTCGGGTGCAATCTGTGTGAGGTTAAGCTGCAAATGAACTCCCACTTCCAAATCCCTAGTATGCAACACCTTCCCTCCACTGTAACCTGATCCTTCAGGAGTGTCACAAAAGGTGCAGCCCCATTTAATGTTGAGAGGGCCTACAGCAAGGGTTGTGTATCCCCAAAGTGGTTAGAGGGAGCAGAGATGTCATCTGCTCCTGGCTGAGCAATGCATTACCAACATGCACCGGAAGATGGGATGAGTACTCGTTTACCCCACCAATCCTAGAATGCACAGGAGCAAATGTGTTGCCAGGGGGGAAAAATTGAAGGGTGATATGAAAAAGACTTCCATCAGTTTTACACACACAGGGACTGAATAAACAGACAGAAAAAGAAATCCCAAGTACAAACTTCAGAGCCATTACCCTACCTGTCATGAGGTGTTGTTTTGATCTTGATGATGAGGTCTCCAGGTTCTCCATCGATGTGCGGCTCTCCTTCACCAATGAAACGGTGCTCCTGCCCATCTACCATCCCTAGCTCAATCTCAAATTCAAGCGCTCTCTCCTCATTCACCAATCTGAAATTGACCTTCATACTAACATTCGGCACAATATTTACATAGTAAAATTGCAAAAGCCTCTCCATGAAGTGGACAACTTATAATATTGCAAGTATGTTGTCGGCTACAAAAAACTGTGATGGTACCAGTCATGAAATGAGCTACCACAAACTGGGTGTGCTCTGGACCACCTTCTCATATAATAATCCTATGGATGTATTTAAGTTAATGGATTCTCCATTCTGAACCTACATCTAAAATCTCCTTTTTTTTACCCCCATTCTATAACATCAATATTGATGCCTCCAGGGATCAATGCCTGCAAGAGGATCTGCAGCTTTCAATCTTCCATACATTTCCACTTTCTCTAGCTTCAACACCTTTACAGATGTCTCTTTTCAAACTTTCTGCATGATATTGCCTTGGTATTGCAAGAGAATGAATGGAGTATTTCTGCCAAAGTTTTGAAAGGTTAGTAATGAGTGGAACTTAACGGAAGTACAAATAAGTGAAAGATTGAAATAAAGGCAAATCCACTTGCAAGGGAGCTAAATGCAGTGAAGATAAGAAATTGAAAATATTTTGAGAATGAGCATTTTTGGAACTTACTTGACATTGGGACATTCATCACACACTTGCTGCTGGGTCATTTGAAACCGGCCAGGTCCTAATTGCTTAGTTACCATCTCCTGACGACAATTGCAGCGTCTGGTACCAGATGCTGATCTTGACACAGGTTTATTCCTTATCATCTGTAATACAATATGATTTTTACCAGACATATCATAACCACTCAAGTTAGTTTCCACTAAGCTGAGCCCAGCCAAATGGATATTGCCATGTACCAAACATTCACAAAGTTCATTTGCACTCTCTTAATGTCTCAAAGGTAGAGAGAAAGAGAGATATGATTTGAATATAGTAAGTAGACTGTCTTGCAGTCATTCGCACTATTAACTTCTTTACCACAAGAGACCACATAACCCCTTCACTACTTCATTACCCATAGCACAATGTGAGTTATTGAGACAGAACTCATTAATACTTAATAAAAATTGACATAACCCAATGTTATTTTTTTAAGGGTTATCTGGCAACTCTCACTGATGCTGCAAGGAATCGTAATCAATGTTAAAAACACCCAAATAAACAAAACAAAAAACAGATAAACCAAGACTGAAAACAAGCAAACAAATAAAGGAGAAGGCATGTACTTCAGGTTTAGAGTGAGGCCTACATCCCCCCCATCAACCAAGGATACAAACACCAAGAAGACAGGAAAAGGGCTACATTGAGATGAAGTGGTGTGTTTAACCACAGCTTGCAAGGGTAAATTGGATATAATAAACTATGCTGCAGCTGACATCTAGAAAATAGTGTCCCATCCTACACCTAATACCTACAACTGAGTGCACTACCAGTCTCAATGCCAACAGAAAGAACTACATCTATATATCTTCCACACATTTTCACTTCCTCTACCACCCCCACTTAACATCTGCCATTAGAAATTTTCAGCCAGACACACTGGTTTTTACTTTAAATTTAGCTTTTAAAAATAACTAAAGAGCAAAAGTTACTGCCATTTTTTTGTCATTTAAGTGTGTCCAAATGGCAGCTGCTAGAATCACATATAAGCCTATTTTAAGGCTATGTTAAAAAGAGAATTAAAAATAAAAAAAGAGAACAAACCAAAAATGAGATAAACAAAGAAAAGAGCAATGATTGGGTGCTCGACAGATGCCTGAGTATGCTACCTGCATCCCCTCCCCTAAAGTTAAATGCTATGGAAGAAGCCCACCTCTTCCCAAACTCAATTACTCTACATTCAGTACACAAGCTTATCCTGAGTACAATGGACAGGGACCATGCACGTAGTTTCCCTCCCTCCAGACTGGGACATTCAATGTGACAAACAGTAATGGGGTGCCGAGTAGTCATGAGAGTAAGGTCCAAGGAAGCACTTCACCCCCACAAGAATGCATGATTCAGAGACAAAAGAAATGGCATGCAACTTAAAATTCCAGTCATCCATCTCCCATCTTCTTTGCCATTCAGCCAGAGGGGGTGTCCTGATTCTAGCCATGTAGTCAAAGTAAGCAAAAGCAGAATGCTGATCTGGTCATCTAGTATGTGGCAACATTCTGGCACCCTAATCTATGTGCTCATTTCCCTCAATCCTTACATGTCCAGGAACCAAGCTGAAAGACCTCAATATCCTCCCAACTCACAGTAGCCATGGCAATTTAGAGGAACAGGTCTGGGTTGGGGTGAGGGTGTAGATGGTGGCAGAAGGGCACTCACTACCTTGGTCTTGGTCAAAGAAAACAAACCTGTGCGCTTTGGCATGGCAATAGATGCAGTTCAAAGCATGTTGGAATTGACACTCCAAGCTAGGATTTTGGCCACACCAAAAGAGATTGAAAAGCCATGTGAGCACATCTGGCCACATCAAGGTCAAGCTCAGAGAAAAGTGACATTGATGTCATTTCCCTGTGGGACACTCTTTTTCTGCCCTATTTCACCAGTGCGCCCCTGCAACTCTTTCATGGGATTGATCTTGCAAGAGCATGAAAATTGGGAGGTTTTTCTTCACTTCCATAATATGGGGGGGTTTCTATGATACTGTATCACCACACAGTATCAGTCCTCCAGATAAAAAAACCACTAGCAAAGTGGTGTCCATGAAGGAAAGCCACACAGATAGTTTGAGGAGTATCCTTTGAAGGAGGTATATATAGTCAGTCTCTTTATGGGACCTTGGGTTACCACTATATAAGGGGGACCAGTCACCTCTTTGGAGGGCTCACAGTCACCTGCTTTATGGCAGGAGGAGATTAAAGGTAGGAGGTAACCCGGTATTATGGGCAAGGATGAGGAAACCCAAGAGAAGAAGGATGTCACCAGTTTGAAAGGTTAAAAATGACATATTTTGGGGAGGTCCCTCAAGTCCCACAAGGAAGGTGAAGGGTGGTGTTAATCTTGTATCTGACTCCAAAAGATACTCAAATAATATACTGGCTTGGCTGGGCTTACCGAAGGCTTGTGATCAAGAAAGGACTGAGAGGAATCACATAAAAAACAATAAATGTTTAATTTCATGAACAAAAACAAACAAGACAAAAGTGAGACTCGCTTTACACAATTATGGTCAGGAGAGCAAGTGTTACAAGAACAAGACTTAGGCGATTATAATTGGGACTTCTCTATGCTAAATGAAGCGTAATTAGTTCTTTACATTCAATTGTCTATCTGAGTTAACTGTCTACCCAAGAGTAAATGAATCTTCTTGTCTCAAATTCTCCATTTTCCTTCTATAAATAGTATAGGAGGCATGGTCTCTTTTCGTCACTGGGACCACAATGCTTTTAGCTCCGCCCACTGGACAGGACTTTGCTAATCCCATTGTCCCAAAGTTCACCAGTTCATGGTACCTACAAGTTCATACTTTCTTGATATAAATTTTATCATAGCTGAGCCGCTGCCAGCTGTCTTGACTTAATTCCATTTCCAGACGAGAAATGTTTGTTTTATTACTCTGTGACCAAATTTGTATTGATATCTGAATTCACAGCTTCCCATTTTGATTCCTGACCAGTTTACAAATATATATATCTGCAAGGAAATAATGTTGCAATCCTTCCTATACCTGCAAGGCACTTTGCTGGTGCAATTTTAGTGACAGGGCCATGCCTTCACAAGTTTCCCGATGATAATTTAGATATAAGGGGATGGGTACCTGAGAGCTCACTCTTTGATCAGACAATGGAGAGGGTGTATTGCTATGTACCAGTACCGAGGAATATTTCATGATTAGCCTCCATTTCTTCCATTTTTCATTAATTATCCCTCATAACCATATGAAAAGTAAGGAAAAGACCAGAATTTTGGCCTGGAGGGAGGAAAATCTCCATAAAGGAAATGTGTTGTTATACTAAGGTAGTCCCTAAAAAAAAAAAGAGAAGCCTATCTGGTGACTGCCTGGGCATAAGTCGCCGGACTCAGGACACCCTAGTACTAGGCTAGATAAAAAAAAAAATGTAAATCAAAACAAAAAACAATAACAATAAAAAAAGGAAAAGGGCAACAAGCAGGAACCCCGCTCTGGCTTCGGGGGGAGGCCCACCTCATCCCTGCGCAGGAACGTGCAACCTACAAAGAAACCCCCCCCCCAAAAAAAAGGCCATAAAGTACACAAGTCAGTTTGCACAAACAAGTGTCGAGTACAAGGGACAAGAGGTAGCGACCCTTCTCATCCCGGTGCTGGGGCAGGTAGCATGGATGAAGATCACCCAGAGTGGGAAATTCAACAAAAATGTGACAAAAAGTCAGGGGGACAACACAGTCATCACAGTAAGGCGTAGGTGAGCGCTCCATTAAATGGCGGTGCATCCCACGGTTGTGTCAAATTCGGGGAGAGTACAGAAAGCAAACTGAAGCCATCGACCAGCAACTTTAGGTTCCTCTCAACTGTCTCCCATCTTCTTTGTGGCACATATTCTTGCCATTAATCTGTGTGAGGAAGAGTGAAACGCTGGTCTGGTTACCAAGTCCTCGCAGACTCTTTGGCGTTCTCATTTCCCACAATTCCTGCAAGTGCAGGAACCCAGTAGAAGATAATCTTGACATTCGCTTGGCATGTCCCATAATCTACCATACTAAGCGGTGTATTGCAACCAGCTCAGCCGTGAAGACAGACGGAGCACATGGCAGAGCCCCACTGACTTCAAAGAGAGGGGATACGGCGTGGAAACTGAACTCCTCTTGGTACTTGGAGCCATTAGTATATACTGGCACAGTTCCAGCATGAGACAAAGTGTGTTCCAAAAAAGCGGAACACAATACTTGCAGCACTGTACAAGTTTTGGGAGCAGAGGTGTGCTGACAAATGGTCAATGTGGTGCCCTCCTGGGCAGAACTAGGAGAATTGTACATAGCTCTCGGAGTTTCCTGGCTATAAACTCGAAGGGCTTAGGGCATGACTGGCGTCTCTCGGTGACATAGGCATTGTTGAGATCAGCTGCAAAAGCAAGGAGAGCTGTTGGCTACTGAGGAAGGCGCTGGGCTTGCACGTACAGGCAAATAATGCACTATGCATGGCTCAGAGTGAGTGGCATCTCCCCAGCATTGCCAATTAGACTCTCAATTGGGGAAGTCCGGAAGGTACCAGTCGCCAGGCGAATACCGGTGTGGTGGATCGAGTCAACATTCCGCAATACACGCTCAGCTGCAGATGCATAAAACTTGCATCCAAAGGCAGTAGCCCTATCAGCGCCCCAGGCATTGAACGTCACGGAATGAAGAATATCCATGGAGTGGGTACAAGAGACCCTAAGGATGCGAACATGAGACTCCAAGGTGAGGCATCGTCAAATACAAGACTAAGGAAAGGTGAAAGTCAACCACTTCCAGTTGCACCCCATTTAGAAACAAGTCTGGGTCAGGGTAGAGCTGAGGATGGTGGCAGAAGTTGAACACCTTAGTCTTGGCCAAGGAAAACAGAAGCCAGTGAGCTTCAGCATAGCAAGAGATGCGGTTCAATGTCTATTGGAGTCTTATGCTCCAATGACATCTGGGCCATGCCAAAGAGATTGAAAGGTCATCCATGTTAGAGCATGGCAAGAACTCTTCCGGCAGCACTGAGGTGATGTCATTGATGCTCAGGGCATAGAATGTGACACTGAGGACACTTCCTTGCTCCAATGGGCTGGTTGAGACTCTCCATCGTGTGGAGTGTCTCAATGATAGCGTATCACCTTGCAGTATCATAGGCCTTCTCAGGATCGATAAACACTGTGGCGTAGTGCTGTCTACGAAGGAAAGCCTCACAGACGGCATTTTCCAGCCGGAGTGGATGGAACTTGCTTAAGCCGTACTGTGCAGAAGACAGATTGCCTCCACTGTCTAGAAAAAAAGCTAATCTAGCAGTTACCAATTTCTTCATCAACTTGCACACGCAGGAGGTTAGAGAGATTGGGTGGAAACCAGCCGTGGTAGAGTGATCTCTCCCCAGTTTGCGAAAGGGAAGCACAGTAGCGATTCTCCAGGAATCTGGTACGATACCTTCCACCCAGATCATGTTGAACAAATCTAACAGAAAGGCCATGCCTCAAAGTTGGTGTATTGGACATCATCCAGACCATGAGAAGATCTTCACGGGAATGGCCGTATGCTGCATCTGGACCAAGAAAATGAAGTGGTTCTCGGGCAGTGATGCATAAACTCATCCACATTTAGGACACCATCTCCAGCTCATCGATCAGGTCGGCAAGGACTTGACACCTGGTATTAATGAGTAACCTCACCAGAAGGGGTGTTGTGGTGGAGCGAATGTGAGTGTGTGTGTGTGTGTGTGTGTGTGAAGGGCCATTCTCCCACCCCTTTTCCAATACCTTCTCCCTCATTCTATAAGAATGTGTGTATGAATGGGTATAATTTTTTTTTCTTTTTATATATATAAATTGATTTTTATGTTTTGTATACAAAAATTTTTCTCTTCCTCAGCTAAATGTTAAATATTTGGGGGGAAAGGCCACTCTTAAATTCCAAGAAAATCCTACAATTTGTAAAGAGTGGCCAAGACTAGAGTTTGGAAATAATGTAGTTAAAATAATTATAAGTCCCGCCAGGACAGAGAGGGCTTTGATAACCCCAAGACATGACCAGATTGCAATATTGTAGGAGCTTGGAGGCGCAAGTTTTTGTTTGTAAAACGCTTGAGACGCCAATACCCACCTGGCTAACACGTGAGCCCTTTCTTCTTTTTGGGGTCCACTTGTTTGCTTTAGGCCTCTTGTTTGCTTTAGGCCTCTTGTTATTGACTTCTGTTTACTGTGGCAGATATTTTTTTTTGTTGTTTGACTTTGCGTATCTTCCTTTTGTATATATAGTCTAATTGAATGTTGTTGTTTTTTTTATAAATTTTGATTGGTATTCATCAGATAATATTAATTGTGTATATAGGAAAATTAGCTATCTATATTTTTGGTGCATATTTACCCCATATTTTTGTAAGTAAAGGACTGTACATACAATCCGTTTCATTTCTCCCTCGATTTCCACATCCGAATTAGTGTAGGAAGCGGGTTGGATGGATTGGGGTTAGAGTCTAGCTTTTTGGCCTGCTACAGTGTCTACCGTTCAGATCTCCAACCAAGAGAAAGGGAATCTCAACCATGCCACAACGCGGTGGAAGTCTCCCCCCACATTAAAGTCAGCTGAAGGTGGATGTACAAGGAAATAACAGTATACCTCCTATCGAGTGCAGCTGCACAGCTACTGCCTGAAGAGAGGTATCTAAGGCAAAGAAAAGAACGGAGTGGCGGGGTTGTAAAACCTTTATACTCCGGGAGAGTGGGCAAGGGGCATGCTCCCAGCATGGTCTTTGGCAAAAAGATGACTAACGGGGAGCAGGAGGAGATGAGCCTCGGCAGCTCCTCCCACTTGGCCTGGAGTCTGTAGCAATTCTATTGAAGGAATATGCCCTCCAGGCCTAGCTCGGAAGAGATGAGGGAACACTCTTTGAAGAGAAGATCCTCACAAGAATGGCTCTATGCTGCCTCCGGGCGCTGTTGGCCAGACAATGCTCTGAAGGTGCATGAATGTAACAGAATTGAAGCGCAGACCTATTAGGAAGGCGACCAGAGCAGGAATCCTGTTGGAGAACCACACATTGTCCTTTATACCCTGATGGTGATGTCAGGGTATGGCAGGGACATCATCAATGTTATAATGGATGCCCGCGTCCAACAATTAGGATGACAAGGAGCATCAGCAGGGTTTGATTCCGGCGGGATCCATGATAAGGTTGGCCTTCTGTATATATAGAAAAAATGACATAAAATGGAAACAGGTATATAAAATAATAATGAAGCCAGCATTTGGCCGTTACTGAGAAGCACAAGAGCTGCTTGAGAATCTGAGCAAACCCTTGTGTAGGGAAACTGGAGGTAACCCGATAGGAGCGCCACAAACTCCCTCCTCATGGCTAGACAAGGGCTTCGCAGGAGAGAAGTTGAAGAGCCGCTAGGAGAAACCCACCCGAGGGCAAGCTCGGAGGCGTCACTGTAGGCACATTCCCAGGTGGACGAGGGACCTGGCATAGGCAAGCTGAGCCCAGAAGCGGGGAAAGGACGCAGCACCGCATACGAAGTTGAGGAGCCCAACCAGGCGAGCCCAGAAGGGCAATGAGGGCGCAAGGAAGGGGGTCCAGTCGAGAGCCATCTTTAGGTGTCTTGTCATGCCAGGGGTGAGGCAGGTGGAAGCAGAGACCAGGTTGATGGAAACCCCCAGATAAGTCCGGCTCTTAACCAGTCAGAGTGCTCTTTCGCTCGTTGATCACCAAGGAGGAGGCCCTCAAGTGGCTAATTAATCGTTGGAGGTCCTCTTTTTCCCCCAGTAGCAGAACATCGTCTAAATACATATAGGCTACGCAAGAGAACTCTTGTGCCACTGCTGAGAAGATGGGCGCCATGCACAACTGCATTATGAACAGGGCCCGGCAAAACCCATGGGGAGACGGGTAAACTGGTAGAGAGTGCCCTCGCACTTGATGCCAAATCACCAGCAGGCAGACTCATGCACATGAATGTGATAGAACCTGTGGGGCAAATTTAGTTTGTTGGCCCAGGCCTGTGATGAGACTGCAGCCAGGACCTTACCTAAAGAGGAGAGAGAGAAGGAGTTTGGATTATACAGACCTAACTCACCTAGGGTACTCATGTCATATGACACGATTCTCAGTGCCATTCTTTGGTAACAAAAACAAACGGTGGGCACAGGTGATGGAGTCTGACTTCTTCAGGATGCCCATGTTGTGCAGCGTCCGGAAGCAACCTGCCAAGGACTTGTCCATTGAGGTGAAATGCTCATAGGATCCAAGAAATACCCTTGACCCTGCATCCTTCACAATGTTGGAAGGCACACGGATCCCGGAATGAAATCACAGATGTGTTCCTGGCATTCGCCCCCCCACACCCTTTTGAGGGGGTCAAACACAATTACCTCATCCTCAACATTATGTTCCCCATCTGCATCCTCCATGGACTCAACCTGAGGCCCTAGAGGTGCATCCTGGTCAGGAGCCCCCTCTGGGGGAGGAGGTGTAGGTTCTGGAGCGACAGGTGGATGAGTGCTGAACTCCTCGGTGGCCTCCACGGCTGCTAGTAATCCTGGATCGGCGGCCATGAGGTCTTCTAGATCGTCCTCCTCTTAAGGGGGAGCCACAAGGTTAAGAGGTTAAGGGCCTCCACAGCAGCAGCCAGTGCAGGGTCATAAGGCCTTCGAGGACTAATTGGGAGAGGTTGGGCTCACCATGCAAGTCTTTTCCTCCCTCCACGTAAAAACCTTAGGTGAGCTGGGAGGCTTCGGAGGTGGGGGTCCCTCTTTTGGAGGATCCAGTGTCTCCAAGCCACCAAACCTACCACTGGGTGCAGGTGAAGGAGCAAAAGCTGCTTTAGTGTTGTCCTCCTTACAGGAAATGGTCACACTGGGGGAAGGAAGGGGAGCCCTGCTTTTAGCCAGGGCTGGGTGTGAACCCGCAGAAGGGTTCCAAATGGGCATGGAAATGATGGTGCTCATAGACCTGGAGGGGACACAAGCAGAGATGCACCAGGACTAAGTCATTAACCTCACGAAATGAGAGATGATCCTGGGCCTGAACAGCCAGGATTTCCTTCTCAAGGAGATACATACCACATTGTTTTGAAGAAGCAGGGTATGGCTCTCCACAATTGACACACTTAGCCACAGATGATTTGGACTTATCGTGTGCGGCCTTGGAGCAACTTACACAGACTTTGGGTAACCCCAACTTTGCACATTGACAGGAGCAATTAGTAGGGCTGAAGCGGTGAAAATAGTAGCACCTCCGTGGCAGTGAGATGAATGCCTTCACACGGTAGAGATACTAACTGACACGCACTGATTCAGGGAGCTTGTCACAGTCGAATGTGAAGAAGAGTGTAGGGGTGGGTCTTGAGGACCCTCTCTGTTTTCTCATCACACAGTCAATGTTGATTGCCCCATGGTCGGCCAGCTCTAAGGTGATGTCGTCTCTGGAGTAGTCAATGAGTTCCCTCGCATAAACTACTCCTTTCACAAAGTTCATGGTAGAGTGTGGCGCCACACTCACCAGTGTGCCATCAAGTGTCTCAAGGGCACTAATCATGGCCACCTCAGAGGGATCCAACACATTTGCCAAAAGGCTACCATCCGAGAAATGGGGTCACCTTCGGCTCTCTACTAATCACGCTAACTAGAGCTCTCCTCTGATGTATCATGTTGCCCTTAGCCAACATGCTTCCAGCAGTGGAGCCAATAACGAGGAAGCGATGGAAGCCAGTGGGCTCAAAAATGCTTGATAGCCTCTGAATGAGGGGGCCCCTCGAGGTAATAAAGGCTCTGCTCTGCGCACTTGCACTACTGGACTTGGTCAGGGACTCCCCATCCCCGTGGCTCCCATGGAACAAGAGGAGCCTTGAGTCTTTTTCCTCTTCTTCTTAGGAGAGGAGGGTGGGGAATGACCCCCGCTTCTCTCTCTCTCGCCAGTAGAAGCTTCTAGGCCAGATCATTCTCCAAAATGAAAAAGATTCTGCCTGTTACAGGAGCACCAGATGGGGGAGGAGATCCCTCCTCTCCTCAGGGATCCTGCCATCTGGGGGTGGGTCACCTCAAGGACTATGTCTATCTCATGTGCCCCACACCCCCCACCCCTGACATCACAGGTCCCATTCGAGGTACCTTTTGTCATCTTATCTTTGGCCAGCGAACCAGCATCCTTTGGGGAAGAGAGGGGGCACATACAGTGACCCCCTCTAAGCTCTTTATGCATGCCAGCAGGTCTTTGGAGGGCATGGATCGACAGGCCCTGCCCTCCCTAAGGGGGGATTGGCCCTATCGTGCCCCTCCCACCAGGAGCAGCCACCTGCCTGTCTTCTTGGCAGTCCCCTTGGAAAGCAAAGGGAGGAATGCCACTGTCAAGAGAGGGTAGCCCAAAGGCGACTCCAGAGAAAGGGGTGAGGGGGAGTCCCCTGCACCCATAGGCATAGGAGAGGTGTAAGCCTCCTCTCCGGTAGAAGTAGTTTGGAAGTTCCCCTGCGAAAGCACAAGGGGGGGGGGCGGACCTCCATTTTTCATTTTCATTTGAAAGGAGAAAAAAAGGGGATGTGAGGGAGGGGATGAAGCAGGTTGTTAAAAACTCACCACCCAGGCTGGAGCTCAGGGGTGAGGGGATACTGTCCTCTCCCCCTCTCATCCCTGATCCGGGATAGTTGGGTGAGAGGAAGCTGGTCAGCATCTACCCTGTGAAATTAGGGGGTGACCAAGTTGTGGGAGAGGTTGTAATGAGAGTGAGGAAGTAGGGTAAAAATGCAGGCTGTCAAAAAGAATAAGAATCTAAGCTGGGGCCAGACAGGGTGCTGAGTGCCGTCATAACATCAGCCAGGAAGGTAAATCGCTGGGCTAAGTGAGCAAAGTTTACTGTAATGGGGCTTCATGCCACCTCTTATCACCTACTAAAGTACACACTGGGCAACCACAGAACATAAAAGCTACAGACAACATTCTACAATGAGAGGTGACAAAGAACATGTTCAACAGCATCAGAAATGAAAAATAATCTTATGCTTCTGAAAAATGTCTGCACCCACACTATCCAACATTGCCTTCAGAAAGACCTTGCTTTCCCTTATCTCAGTGTAGTGCATACAGAAGCAACAATGTGCTTTTGCCACAAAATATGCACATTGGACACCAGCAGACTGGCAGAAGGTTATGTGGTTGAATGAATCCACATTCTAGTGTATCCAGAGTCACCCAAGGACAATTTGGCAGCATTCCTCAGTCAGCAGGTAACAACTCAAAATTCATGGTGAGCACAGTTAAACACCCTGAATTTGTGAAGATGAGGGGCTGTTTTAGTGCAATGATGGGAAGGGGAGGGCTGTACTTCTTACCCAAGAATAAGATGAATACTGACTGCTATATCACTATACTCTAGGATAATTTGCTGCCTTCTTATGAAATTCATTGCTGCACCACCTTTATATATGACAGTGCCCCCTCTCAAAAGGCTAAAAATGTTACCAAGTGGATGGCTGAACACAATATTGAGATCCTACTGGCCATGTAACAGTGCAAGCACAGTAGCAATTTTGCCAAAAATCTGTCCTCTACCCAGCACTCATTGAACAAGGCTAACAAAAAGACCATGCCTCATTCACCCAGGTACGAACCGATGCATAGAGGATAGTCCAGACAAGGGGCAGTATCAAAGCATGAAACCAGGGAGACCTAGGGGCCTCAGCGAACACATATGCTCTAAGTGCATGGAATAACATCACAGCTAGAAAAAGCAGTTGCAAAGGGCTCCACCATGGATGCATGGTCTGAGATTGCAGTCTCATCCTACTGGAGGATGGGAGAGGGGTCTGTAAGAACTTGCCCCAAATCCTTTTCACATGCTTCCACACAGATACATGCAAAATGATTGTCTGGTATAAGAGAAGGCTTGAAGGAAGACAGTTTTTTTTCATTTTATGAATGCAGGGAAGAGAAATGAAACAAAATAGTGGATAAATAAAAGAGGAGTGTCAAAATGATTAATGATGACAAATACTCCAATAGAAAAGCTTCTTCAGCTCTAAAACCTATAGTGGGTGTGGAAGGTGCTTAAACAAACTAATTTTTTCAAAAATTACTATTCACTAATGAAAAAAAAAGTTAAAATATAACTTCATCACTCAAGGAGGAAGAAGAAAATGAAGGATAAAAAATGAAAACAAGGAGATAAAAATAAAATTTGTAATGGTAAATCTTATTATTCAATTAA
The DNA here is from genome assembly GCA_963969495.1 of Ceratothoa steindachneri. Lineage (NCBI taxonomy): Eukaryota > Metazoa > Arthropoda > Malacostraca > Isopoda > Cymothoidae > Ceratothoa > Ceratothoa steindachneri. The sequence goes on along the minus strand of OZ018318.1, from coordinate 27,387,695 downwards.
TGCTAGAGATAGAAGAGAACACTTTAAAATATCCAGAAATATTAACTTGAACCCCTTAATGCAAATACATACAAGGTAATTTCAAACTGAGAAAAACTGCAATTTATCAACTTACTTCAACAAAATTGCCAATATATAGTTCTTCTAATGTAACCAACATGTCCATAGTAATGTCTCCTCCTCTTGGGACTTCTCTGTCCCTTGAATGACTTCCACCAAACCCAAAGCCAAAGTCCCCAAAGAAGCTTGCAAAAGGATCCATCCCTCCAAAGCCGCCATCTTCCTTTGATACACATTCCTCACCACATCTGGACAACAAAAATAGGGCCTAGAGTGGAGGAAAAGGCAGTGGCTCCTAACCAATTCATTCAAAGGTTGGAAAAATGGTGCAAATAATGTTAAAATTTTAGGTTATTGACATATTTAGATAAAGAACACTCAATAAAGCTAATAAAACATAAAAGAATTAGGATGTGAATGTGCGTATAAGATATATAGCCTGAGTAGCTGAAAGTGCAGAAACTTAGACTAGACTGCATTGGACTGGCAGAGTGCACAACCATCCTGAACTTTTCCATCCGGCAACAAATGCCCTCTTATGGTGAAAGATATGCAAACAACTATATCTAAAAAGAAAGAGAAAATACAAGTGAAAATGATCTAATATATGAAAAACACTGGGTTGAGGCTAAGTACCAGGGTAAGAATGAAGGATCAGTAAACTTTTTTTTAATACATATGCCACACACAATCAACACTCCAAGAAGGAAGAGTGGAACAAGCAGAAATAAAAGAATCAGGAGTGAATGTGTGAAAGAAAAAAGTGAAGACATCTATGTATAAGAAATATTTTAAAATTTGTAAAAAATAGTGATATTAGGAGAATTGAAAATGTATGGTGAAGAGTATATAGCCTAAACTGAAGAGTGGGCGAAGTATAAAAGTAATGAAAATTGTACTAAAGACTATCCAAAATAAATAGTGGACATAAACCCATTATCAGCCAACCTCGATGAATGAGTAGTTGTCATATATCCACTACTATAAATAATACAAATCTGTATATACACAGAAATACCAGATTGAACCTATTGGCTAGAAGCTTTTAATATCTCAACTAGTAATTAAAACTTTTTACATAATTTTAAATATTTATTATAAATATAACTACCTATTTTCATATCAGCATAATAGGTTATAATTTATGCTTTTTGGTTCAAATCATGGAGCTCTATAGCCTAAGTACAAAACTATCTACCTGTAAATAGAAAAAACTCACCTATCATATTTCTTTCTTTTTTCATCATCAATAAGAATTTCATAAGCTGCTCCAAGATCCTTGAACTTCTCATCCGCAGTGGGATCTTCTTTGTTTTTATCAGGGTGATATTCTTTTGCTAACTTCCGAAATGCTTTCTTGATCTGATTTACATTGGCATTTTTGGGTACACCTAAAATTTTATAAAAATCCCTCCTGTAAAAGATCAAAGGAATAGGTTTAAAATAATATTGTTATTCTTGGGTATTAGTATCTTGATCATTTCTTATTATAAATTATACAAAAGGAGGCTGATAGTCTGGGGGACTAAGCAGTTTTCACAGAGATGTTTATGGGTATCGATTCAGGGTATAACAAAATGACTTGATTCTGTTGAGACATTAGAGATGGGCACAATGGCATGCTGCTTTAAATTACTATGGTTTCCCATCTTCTTTGCAATGAAGCCCTAAAGGATGACCTGATTGATCCCTGTAGTCAGTATAGGGAAGAGTGCAACATAGGTCTAGTTGCTCAGCCTGTACAGACAGCATAGCCCTCTCATCAGTAAGCTCATTTCCAGTGATCCCTACATGTAAAGGAACTGAAGAGAAAAATCTCATCTTCCCAACTAACAGTAGCCATCGCATCAAAAATACTGCAAATACAATACTCCCGGTTTCATGGAAGCTTTGGGAGCAGAGGCATGGGGACAAATGTTCAAAGTTGATATCCTCTAGGGTGGCATTTTGGAAAGAACCATTGAAACTACCAGTCTGAGTTACATCAAAATCGTAAAAGTATTTCTTTGCTATGAACCTGAGGGGTCTAGGGCTTGATCAGGGGTCTCTTAGCAGCATATGCACTATCAAGATTGGCTGTAGACAAAATGTGAACCATTGCTGACTGAAGAAGACACAACCTGAGTTGTGAATACTGTAAAATGAGTGCCATTTTTCCTACCATCAAAGAGGCTCTATGAAGGGTCATGCAGACGACACTACTTGCCAACCAGAGACCATCATGGTAGATCAAATCCACTTTTTGGAAGACTTTTGGATGCAGATAAGTAAATCTTGCATATACAATGAAGCTTTGAAGAAACAAAGGAGTAATAAAAGAAGTAGTGTAACCTTATCAGCACCCTACATACTGAACACCACAGCATAATGTCTATGGGACAGGTACTCTTACCATTATAAAAATTAACTTGCATTTGTGAGATATATAATTTAATGCAATTTATTGGTATTCAATGTCAATTAATTTCTTGAATGGCAAAATATCAGTTGTATTTCCATCATCTTTAAGCCATCTTTAAATAATCCCTATCAAAATTAAGTTCTTTATTCGCATTAAATTGGCACTGGGCTTCATTCATGCCATAAAATGAAAAGGAGCAGGCTTTGGAATACAGTGTGAGAGCAAAGAGATTATTTTAAAGTAAGTTAAGCTGAATAAAATACTCAATCTAAGATCATATAATATTCATTAGATTATTATAAAACAAACTCTCACATAGTAAGAGTCACATTTAGCACCTTCTAAATAAGCATCTGATAAAATAGGGATGGTATTTTTATTCTCAAGTAATGAGTAGTAACTACTTGCTAGTAAAATGTATGACACTGGAGGTACCTGAAAAACATCAGAAGAGAGGTATGACTTGATTCAAGTCCTAAATAAGCACAAAGCAAGCTATGATTCAGTAATAAACACAAGAGGCAAGGTTTACTTTAGTGCCAAGGAGAGGTATGTTTGGTGCTAAAAAATTCTAAATAAACAGAAGCAAGATATGATTTGGTGCTAAAAGTCCTAAATAAACATTGGAGGTAAAGTATAGTATGATTTAGGTCTTATGTTCTAAGTATAAGATAGAACTCTGAAAGTTGTTATCAAGTGCACACAATAATCAAACCAAGAATAAACAAAAATATTAATGCATGAAGTCTCTTTTCAACCATAACAATGCCTAAAGTATCTAATGAGGTCATTCTGACACAGGTTTATTGCATGTAGAGTTATACAAAGGCATTTAATAATATAAAAAAATATAATTGGCTTAATAGTACTCACCCTGCATCAGTTAATATTATTACAAATAATAATATAAAGGTAAAATTCCATAACCACTGAACCATTGCTAGTTAAAATAATTGTTTTGTATATACTCGCTGATATTTCAAAAACCAGACTGTGAAATTGAAAAATTTATTCAATCAACGGAAAAAAATATTAAAAATATAGAATATCAGAGATGTGTGATAAGTTAAGTGTTCTTGAAACATAGAATAAATTTGATATTTCTGGACAAAGGTTCAAAATAGCAAAACTTGAAAAATTAATGGCTTTTTGTACAGAATGATTAGGCTGATATAAAAAATATATTTTATTATTAGTACAAATACTATATTGTACCATCCATCTTTTGCCCATGGACAAGACCCCCCATCCCCCGCAACTAGCAACTGCCAACAAGGGCCTAAGTCACTGTAAATAACAATTTAGCCTACTACTAAGCCATATTAAAAACAAGAAAAAAACCCACATACACAGTAAGCAGAGCAAAACCAAAACAAAAGCAAGAAGGCACACTCGAGCATCAGGGCTTCCCACCTGGTACAGAAGCATGCGACAAACGCAAGGTGGCTCACCTCTTCTAAGAAGTCAGTGAGTCCCAGGTTTGTATGCAAAATGAACTCATTTTGTTTTGTTTATAGAGCTGATCTGTGCTTTCGTTTAATTTCCAATACCAATGAAAATAGACTCACTGAGCCATACTCATGGGAATAATAGTTGTATTGGAAGAGAAAGTTCAGCAATATTTGTACAAGTTTTATATGTGGTACCACAAAACAGAAATTCTTCTAACATAACATAACATAACATAATTTCACGGATGACAAAAGCCACAAGGGCCTATCAAAGGTCATCCGTATCCATCAAATCCCACCCATATAATGCATCCATAGGATTTTGTCAGATCATGCATCTACAATATACAATTTAACAATCCATAGGAATGTCCAACCATGCATCTACAATATATAATTTAAAGCCTCCATAGGAGTCTGTCAAAAACAAAATCAAAGTCCCCCAAAATATACAATAAAAAGAAACTGCATCCACAGGAATGAGTCAAGAAACATATCCACATACCAAAAAGTAAGAAATTAACCCTCCATCCCCATATAATCATCCAATCTGTGCTTGAAAACATTCAAGTTTGGGCTGTCTACAGTCTCAGGTGGCAAACTATTCCAATGATCCACCACTCTGTTAGTGAGAAAATATTTTCTAACATCCAGTCTGCACCTCTGTTTTATAATCTTTAAGTGGTGGCCTCTAGTTCTATTACTACCTTCTAACTCAAATAACTTGCTGAAATCCAATTTATCCACCCCAGAAAAGATCTTAAAAAGCTCAATCATATCTCCTCTCACACACCTTCTTTCAAATGAAAACATATTTAATACCCTCAGTCTAACTTCATATTCAAGGTGCTTCAGGGATGGTATTATTTTTGTTGCCCTCCTTTGTACTGACTCTAATAAGTTTATATTATGTCTAAAATGTGGTGACCATGCCTGTATACAGTACTCTAAATGTGGCCTGACATAAGAGTTGTATAGTTTAAGTATGACCTCCTTACTCTTGTAGCTAACATTTCTTTTAATGTAACCTAGCACCCTAGTTGCTCTATTTTTTGCCTCAATACACTGCTTTGAAGGAATATACATATGCAGAATAATCCTGCTGGATATACATCAGTTTGTTTTGCTTACCTCTTCCAGCCTACATTATCTGAGCATTTACTGTACTTTTCATAATAAATGTTTGTTGACAATAAGCAAAGGCAACTAATGTCACCATTGCAAACTTATAACATGCCAGAAAAGGTACTGGCGGTTGGTTATACTCTCAGAACGATGTGTACTCCCTGAAAGTACATGTAGCACTAGTTGGGAACCCTTGCTCTAGTGAATCAAAGCATTCATTTTTCAATGAAAATGTGAATAATTATAATTTATATTCATCCAATTTGATATTTAACTGTCCTTAAGAAATGAATTGTGGATGAATATAGAGGTTTTACCTGTATTTTGGCACCAACCAGCAACCATTTGGAACCTTTTAGGGATCAAAGATAAATCGGTAGGGTTTTTCCAACTGATATTCATTTATTTAAAATGCCTTTATTTCTGAGGGGAGACTTACTGAGTAATGTGGGATCTGAACCACAGGTATCTACAGTATAATGCAACTGCTGTGAAGTAAACCTAAATTGGGGTTCTGTAACTCGCTATATGCATGATGTGGACAGAATTTCCTGTACATATGTGTCAGACTCAGCAACCTTTCATGACTGGCAATTCTTCATTATGAGTAAAAAAAAAAAATGTTTTTGCTGGTAAACAAGCCCAAATATGGAAATACAGTGCTCTGGGAGTATAATAATATGTACAACTAATAATAAATGATAAATTAGGGAAGATAGTCAGCTTAATACTACACTTTTATGGGTCTTTCAAGAAGGTTTGTATATTACTAATTGTTATAAAAGAGAACTTTAATATCCTTTTAAAATTATGCATTTAGTGAAATGACAAATTAATAAAAGATGGTTAATTTTTATTTTAAGTTAATTTTGATATTTTTTTTCTTTTTCTAGGACTTTTGTGATTGTACGATAAAAAAAAATCTAAATGGGACTAAATAATTCTTTGTGCGGTATCAGCTAGGTGTGTAGTGTATATCAGATGCGCTGTTTTATTTTTAGGTTATTATTCTAGTTTTAGCCACAATGCACTAATTAAACCTATATTTTAATTTTGTAAAAATACCTGTGAAATATATATACATATCCAAAGAAGTACAGTAACTTACATGTAATTGGAAAAAAGAAACCACAGTATTTTGGAACAATATTTTGTAAAGCCAGATTTTGATACAAATTTACAGCTATAATTTAATTAGGAGGATAATGAGGCAAGACTTTTTTAATCAGAGATTCGAGAGGTGCAGAATTGGTATTCTGCTTATCAAGGGATTAGTATTAAACTTACCATCGAGTGAATTGAAGTCGGAAATTTCCTTTATTAAAACAATTCAATTAGGGGTATTTGGATATAATTGTTAGAATAAATTATTTTCCATTTTTAAAATCAAGTGCAATCACCAGTCGTATATAAAAACAAGCTAGAAGAAGGCAAGGCACCCCTTGACCTATTTTGCATTTATATATATTCTATTGCAACTTTTACATGGTATATAATATGTGCCTTTTTCTTAATCAGTAGATCTTTTCAGGGATAAATTACTTTGTATGGTATTTTGGTAGTGAAAGGTAATGTTGTTAGTCCCTGTTAGCTTTTTTAAATTGATTAAGTGAGGCAAATATGGGAAGATAATATAATTATTAAGGGCCTTTTTTTTCTTAGAATTATATGGCAAAAAAAGTTGATTCTGACTTTATAATGAGATCAATTTGTGCCTAACACCTTCATCTCTCAGAATTAGCTGAAATTTGGTTTATAGGGGGTTTCATAGCCCTGAAGCCATTTCTGAAATTTTAAGCTTAATCCGACCAATGGTTTAAGGGATATGACCTCAGGTATTTTGAGGTTATTTGCAAGGTCACTAACATTTGGCAACGGATAACTTGGGTAATAATGGTCATATTTATATAAAAGTATATATATTTAAAATCAGAAAAAAGATAAAGAATCCAAATATGCAAGCTTTAGAACTCAATTTTGAAACAATAAAAAATAGACTATAACCAAATTTTGAAGTCATGATTTGACTTCCAGTGTATCAAATGAGATATTTTTTAGGTAAAAAATGAAGGCAGAGACTTTAGCTAATAGAATCAGCAAAAAAGTTTTTTATATTGGTATTTTTCATGTAACATATAAGTGAATGCCATATTCATAAGTTGTACATAGATTCTAACCATTTTTCACATTTACGCTCATAATTTGACCTATAGAATATATATATATAATTTTTTTTTAATAAACAAAGGCAGAGTTTTGGACTATTAGAAACAAACCAAAAATATTTATGGTGGTACTTTTCATGCAACTAACAACTTATATAAATGAGTACCATATTTATAAATTGCTTGTCAATTCAAGCATTTTGTACATCTTGGCAATCAATTTGATTTCAAGTTCCAAGAACTTAATAACTGTATTTAACTGCCTAATCTACACTGGCAATAATACTTACAATAGTGAAAAGGTAAGACTAAGCTGACATGTAGCCTAAACAAACCTGTTGAAACACATCTTTGTTGTGGATCTACTTCAGAGGCTGGTCACAGATGAATGGAAGGGACGTGCCATCGAACAAATTTACCACAAAAAACACTGGAGGAGTGCAGGGGATCTACAAATTATGGGAATTATGGGAAAACCAAGAGGAGTGGAACCCCGGTGCTCTTCAAGAGTGATGTGCCCTGGGCGGTGCCACACTGCTGGCATCCACCAGTTTTTTCTTTAAAGGGGTTCAGTAACGGGCGACTGAATCCCTCCAACTACTCTTAGCTGGGGACATTGAAACAAACCCAGGTCCCTACACTTGTCCATTCTGCAATTCACACATCACAGCCAAACATGCCGAAGATGGATCAGTTCACTGCAACTCATGCAGTGAATGGGTACACCTTCGGTGCACCACTCTCAAAACACTAAAAGACTACACCGCACACTGATATGTCTTCTATGCCAAAACATACACAACAACCAACACCCAACAGGCACAAACCCCACACACCCAACCAAACACAAATCAGCCAACAACAACCCACGACTTCACTGTGGACAATACCAGTTACTAAACAACATAGACAACACCCATATATATCTGTCCACTCTGCCAATTCAGTCCCCAGACAGTCATGCATCTCATAGCAGATTGCCCTAACTTGGCAGCTCTCAGACAACACCACAACATTTCACACATCCATCAATTATGGTCAGATCCAGTCAGTGTGGTGTCCTACCTGAATGGTGCGAGCTTCCTGGAATGACAGAACTCGGGGAACCACAACAACAACAACTTGTCAAAGTGCAGGATCAAACACAGATGGTTGCAGTTCCTTGTGTATTACATGCTAGTTAGTACAGTTCCAGCCAGCACTGTAGGTGGCTGGTGGCTATGGTGTATATCTATATTTTCTCTGTATAAAAAAAATTAACAAATGGGTCATTCCATGTCAAGTGGTCCAATGTTCTCCACCTCAGATTTTGATGATATTCGGTACACAAGTTAGAACTTGGCCAAAACAGACCTGTGCAAAATTTCAGCCTTATAGCTGCTATAGTTTCCAAAATACAGTACCCCTGTTTTTTATCCCAAACACCAGGACTGGCAGTTTCACAGAGGCATTTTTAGGGGGCCTTTACTCAGTTGCTATATGCTATGAGGTGCTGAAAATGACTAGCCTGGCCCACTTTTTTGCAAGGGTTTCAAAAATCAAATCAGTTTTGACCCATGTGGCCTAGTTTTCTCACAAACTGAGATTTAAAATGCAAAAAAATTACCTATGTCAAATGTTAAAGCATAATCTAAGTATTGGGTTGAGGAATAAGTTCTTGGGGTTTTATCAAATTTTTTCATTACCATTAACAATTTTAGAAAAACTTCATTTTTAATTTATAACAATAGGCAATTTAATCAATAATGTATTTTCTGTTGTTATTTAGATTTCTTCCCAACGTTCAACTAGTCTTTCGATGCCTCTGCAATAAAAATCTCTAGATTTTGACTCAAAGAATTCATCTAACCATGTTCTTAATTCCACATCAGTATTGAAGAAACGGCATGCAAATTGTTGGAGGGCGATCAGAACAGATGGAAATCCGATGGAGCCAAGTCTGGCAAATATGGAGGATGCAGCAGGATTTCCCAATTAAGCGTTTGGATGGCGTCTTTTGTCATATTGGCAATGCGAGGATGAACATTGTCGTGTTGCAGAAGGACTCCATAACGTCAATGAGGTGGCTTTTCACGAATAGCTTCGGCCAATCGATACATTTGTTGAACGTAGAGTTCTGCATTGACAATCTTGTTGTTCGCAAGGAGCTCATAAAGGTCACAGCATCGTCTTTCATGGATGAAATCCTTGCTTTAATCGCGGAAGTGTTTTTTTTATTGGGGCTAAGCCATTGTTTTTGATCGTTCATGGTGACATAAATACACCACTTTTCATCGCCAGTGATGATGTGGTGAATAAATCTGCCCTTATATGCACGAGTAGCCTTGTGATGAGCAAGCAAACCTGCGACAATCATGGAGGGTTGAAGTTTGTTGCTTTCGCTCAAAGCGTGCGGAACCCATGCACCGAGTTTTTGAACTTTCCCCATAGAATGAAGGTGATTCACTACAGTTTTCTGATCACACACCAATTGTACAGCCAATTCTCTAGTCGATTGACGAGGATTTTCATGAAGAAGGTCATTCAATCAATCTTCATCCAACTTAATGGGGCGACCAGAATGTTCTTTGTCATTAAGATTGAAATGACCGTTTTTGAAACGTGAAAACCACCATTGAGCTGTCCTTTCTGATAAAGCATTTTCTTCATACACAGCACAAATATCGCAACGAGCTTTGATTGCGTTTGCATTGTTCCCATCTCAATTGAAAATGAATAACAACAAGTGTCGAAAATGCGCCTTTCTTTCAACTTGACATTCCATTTTGAGGGTACAAAACAAAAGTTAAATCACCACAACTTTTAAATAAACCACAATGACTCATTACTCAACTTCAAGACATAGCCTAAGCAAAAGCCTAATAGTCTACGCTGTTAAGAGACTTAGCTTAACCTTTGCAAATTTTGCTCTCAATATTTATTATTGTTTCTTAATATGTGCACAAATCACGTCAACAAAACTTAAATCAATACAACATTAAAAAAAACGCAAGAATTTATTCTTCAACCTAATATGTATATGACATCTATCACACCCTCCTTGGCTACAACTTCAGAACAGTTCTTGAGATAGTGGAGCAGCTGCAACACTGTAGAACAGCCATATATAAAGCTGAATTGTCAATGAGAGAGAGCATCATTGGTAAGAAGGTGGTTCACTATTGCCTTACATATGCAGAATTGTAGAATCTTGCACAAGATTGATGTTAGGCTTATTGGTCGATAGTTGGTAGCTAACTTCTTGGATCCTTTCTTGAATATAGGTGCAACCAGGGCATCTTTCCAGTCAGATAGTAGTTCTCCCATCTCAATACTCTTATGAAACAGAATTGTAATAGGTCCAGCAATATAGATAGCAATTTTGTTAAGGATTCTTGGGTGTATTTCATCAGAACCACAGCTTTTGTTAATATTAATTTAATTTCTTTACAACACTTTCTCTAGATATTTGAGATGCAACAATGCAGTTACTGATATGTACTGGTGGTTTTAGTGTAGGTCCAAAGGGTTCCTGTATATAGACTTGTACAAATTGCTTTTGTAAGATCTCTGCCTTCCCTTCATCATCATGACAAAGCAAGTTGGGATTTACTGGGTCTGCCAATAGTGCCTTACTACTCCAGATTAAGTTTTTAACTTAAGATTTGTGAATTTCCAAAAGGCCTTGGGTTAACTCTTGGATTGCTCTGCAATCCCCCTTTCATGATTCCATTTGGCCCTACGACACAGTTGTTGACAATGGTTTCTTAGGTTTGTGTATTGCAGCCTATAAACTTCACCATCTCCATAATACCAGTAAACAATCCATATACGATGTGCTCTATTCTTTTTCCTAATTAACTCCCTCAACTCCTGAGATATGGGAAGCTCATACTCACAGAGGATCTTCTGGAAGAGGCAAATTATGCTTGTGGCTTCAGGGTTGGGAAAACAGCTATCCTTCTCTTAGGTGGACTGCCTGCCATGGCTACGAGCTCCACCTACCCATCCCCACCATGATGCCCAGTCACAGAGGTAACCTCCCTAGTAAATAGTGTCAACTTAAAAAGAATCCGGATGGAGATTCAAACTGCCGGGCAAATGCGCTAACTACTATACTAGCCGGGAGGTTAGTATATATATATGAAATCTCCTCTTAGCTCAAAAATTTATCCTTGATTTGTTTCCATGTATCATCGGTACTTAAGTTAATAGTGATTTCCTCCATCTTGTAGCCAGTCTCATCTTGCAAGTGATGCTCTCATTCCTTCATAGGCCCCCATCCCATCATTGTATTTATAAAATAGCTTTTCATTGTTATTAGAGAAATCTGTATAACAGTGATATCTAAATGTTAATAGTATATGATTGCTAGATCCCAAAGGAGCATGATACTGGAGCTCTGAGACCATATCTATTCTAGTAAGGATCTAATCTAATATTGATGGGGGTATCAGTTCCCCTAACTCTGGTAAGCCGGTAAACATGCTGGTAGAGAAAACAGTCTTGTATGGTTTAACATAACATAACAAAATTTCACAGATGACAAAAGCCACAAGGGCCTATCAAAGGTTATCGCATCTGGCAAAACCCACCCACAAAATGCATACAAAGGATTGTGTCAGATCATGCACCTACAATATATAATTTGAACCATCCACAGGAATGTGTCAAAAACAAAAGGCATCACCACCAAGACTCATCAAAATCAATCATAATATACAATAATAAAAAACTGCATCCACATGAAGAGTCCAGAATATGCCCCAAAAGTTAACTCTCCCTCCCCATATAATCATCTAATCTGCATTTGAAAATATTCAAGTTTGGACTGTTTACTGTCTCAGGTGGCAAACTATTCCAGTAATCTATCACTCTATTGGTGAAAAGAAAAATTCTAACATCCAACCTGCACCTCTGTTTTTTTAATTTTTAAGTGGCGACCCCTCGTCCTATTACTACCTTCCAACTCAAATAGCCTGCTAAAATTCAACTTATCCATCCCAGAACACTTTCATTATTCACTTTCAGTAGAGGTCATTCGCTACCACTACGGGTAATAAGACCTAATCAGTTCTTCACAGTCTATAGCTGCTTCTTGTTTTTTTTTTGCTTTTTTTTCTTGTGAAAACCCTTTTGGCTAGTGGTACAAGTCTGGCCTGTTTTCCCACTCCTTGACAAGTCTCGCCTTGAATGTCTCCAGTGAGGTAGCATTCATGGTGTGTTGTATTAGCTTGTTCCAAACTTCCGAGACTCAAGCAGGAAGACAGCCTTTTCTTGGTCCAGGTTGGTGATGAATTTAGACTTTCAACTAGTCTCTCCTGGTGGTGTTACTTCTTGTTGGTTGTAACATTGCTTTCCCACATGTTAAACATTCTTTACTGTAGTTGATGTTATCAATATTCTTGAGGATCTTGAAAGTTTGGATAACAGCTGCTCGTAGTCTGCGGAATTGTAGGGTGGGAAGTTGAAGGCTTGGGAGTCAATCAGAGTAGGAGAGATGGGACAGTCTGCACCAGACGCGTTGCTCTGCGCTGGACCAACTCCAAGTTGTCCATGTCCCTTTTAAGTGATGGGTTCCATACCACAGAAGCATATTCCAGGTGAGGTTTTATTAAGCTCTTGTATAGGTAAATAAAGGCGGTCTTATCCAATGGTAAAAAGGTGTGTTTGAGGGCTCTCAGGACTCTGTTGGCCTTGCTGACCTGTGGTTGGATATGTTGGGAAAATCTTAACTTGTCTATAATGACACCTAGGTCTTTTTCCTCTTCAGCTACCAGCAGGGGATGTGGTGTATCGTTTCTCAGAGGATTATTGGAGCCTAAGTGCATTACCTTACATTTTCCTGGGTGGAAAAGCATCTGCATCTTGTAAGCCCAAGTCTGGAGTTTATCTATGTCGCCTTGTAAAGAGTGCTGCAGGTCTTTATTTCTCTATTATTTGATAGATCTTTGTATCATCAGCATACAGATATGTAATTATCAAGAAGGTCTGGCATATTTGACACACATGGTGAAAAGCAAGGGTCCCAATATAGAGCCCTGAGGAACACAGCTGCAGATGTTGCACCAGCTGTTCTCTACCTGTAAGAAACCCACTAATCCAAATCAGTGTGCTACCTCTGATTCCAAGGGCAGCCAGTTTTGCAAGCGAGCATTCATGTGGAAATGTAACAAAAGCCTTGGCATAGTCCATGAAATTATGTCCACTGGCAGATTGTGACTTATCGCCTCAATCCAAATCCCCATGGCCTCTAAAAAGTTAGTTATAGTAGACTTTCCGGAGGTAAATCCATGTTGTTGATTGCAGAGAAGATTGTTCACTGTAAGGTGGCTCATAATGTCATCTGCGAGAATGTGCTCCAGGGTTTGCAACAACCGAAGTAAGTGAAACAGGTCTGTAATTAGTAGGGTTAGACTTGTCTCCTTTTTTGTAGATTGGGGTCACTGTGGCAATCTTCCACTGCTTTGGCACCTCTCCTCTATCCAGGCTTTTTTCAAACAAGATTGTAAGGGAAGTGGCTAATATCTCTGCCATTTCATTCAGTATTCAAGGGTGGATCTGGTGAGGTCCTGGTGATTTGTCTGTTCTTAGTTTTTCAAGTGTCTTGAGCACTCTTTCTTTGGTGATGGTTATATTTAGTTCTGATTGCAGTTCTTTATTTATAAAACTTGGAAAAGCTGATATGTTGTCTCTTGTAAAGACACTTCAGTATTGTTTATTTAGCACATCTGCCTTGTCTTTGTCCTCACAAAGACTGCTGCATTTCTCAAGTCAGCCAGGGAGACTTGTTCTACAGCGACTATTTAGATAGTTCCAAAAAACCTTGTTGTTTATGCATGCTCTAGCTAGTGTATTTTCACATTCTTTCCTAACCTTCCGTAGTGTTTGTGTTGCTGAGTTGCGGGATTCGATGTACACTCTAACCCCAATCTATCCAACCCGCTTCCTACACTAAGTCTGATGTGAGAAATCAAGGGAGAAATGAAACATTGTATAGATTGGGGTTTGAGTGTAGGTTTGGTGCCCACTACAATCTGATAAGTCTTGCACATCTTTAGTATTCAGGTATCGTATCCATGTATGATGCTTCTTCCTAACCTTTTTCAATGTTGTTTGGTTCATCCAAAGAAGTTTTTTTTCTTAGCTTGTTAAAGATGTTTGTCTTGTTGGGGACCCAATTGGCTACTACTTGTAGGATGGCTTAAAAAGCTCAATCATATCTCCCCTCACACATCTTTTTAAAATGAGAACATATTTAATACCTTCAGTCTATCTTAATATTCAAGGTGCTTAAGGGAAGGTATTATTTTTGCTGCCCTCCTTTGTACTGACTCCAGCTGGTTGATATGTCTAAAATGCGGTGACCATGATTGTATACAGTACTCTAAATGTGGCCTGACATACAAGGTGTAGAATTTAAAGATAACCTCTTTACTTTGTAGCTAACATTCTTGTTAATGTATCCTAGCACTCTATTTGCTCTATTTTTTGCCTCAATACACTGCTTTGAAAACTTCAGTGACCTATCTGTGGACTGGGAAAAGTTGTAAGTTTATAGAATGCTTTGAGGATAATTTTTTTACTCAATTTGTTAATAAGCCAACCAGGGATATCAATATCTTAGATCTGGTTCTTTCAAATGATGATCACTTGGTTTAAGAATTGACTGTCAGGGGAGCATTGGGAAATAGTAATCATCAGATGGTTGGTTTTAACTTGGGAATAGTGAATGGTAGAACATCAACAAACTCTACAAAAACTCCAAATTTTTATAGGGAAGATTACGATAAATTACAAAACTCACTAAATCAGATTAGGTGGGATATAGAATTCAGGGGGAAGAATACTTATGAGATATAGGACACTTTTAAGACTATACTAAACATAGTCCAGTAGCAGTGTATTCCAATGAAGGCTATTAGGAAGAAATGTAGGAAGCTGTTGTGGCAGAATCACAAGATAGCTAGGAAAATTTCTGAGAAGAAATGGGCATACCATAGATTACAAATAGAAAGTACTTTTGACAATTTAAATCATTATAAGTTGACCAGAAATGAGCTAAATAAGATTATTAAGAAGAGTAAAAGGGCGGCAGAAATTAATTTAGCTCAAAGTAATAATAAAGATCCAAGAAAATTCTTTAGCCATTATACAATTAATAACAAATCTAACAGTGATAAAATTGGGCCTATTAGATATGAAGGAATTTTGAAAGAATCTGATGAGGAAATAGTAGAGGTTCTTAATTAATGATCATTTTTCTTCAGTATTTACACAAGAGAATCAAGATAGATTAATTGATGATAATTTTAGGTCAAGGGAAATAGTGTTGAATACCATTAATGTGAACAGGGAAATAATTAAAGGGCTTATATTGGAGTTAAATACTAGTAAGTCATCTGGCCCAGACAACATTCATTCTAGGTTACTCAAAGAAGGTTTAGATAGTATTGCAGTAGCTCTTGAGAAGATATATACTAGATCACTAGTGTTTGGAGAAATACCTAATGATTGGAAATTAGCGAATGTAGTGTCAATTTTTAAAAAGGGAAGTAAGGAGGACCCAAGTAACTTTAGGCCGGTAAGCTTAACTTCTATCATTTGTAAAACTCTTGAGAAGATAGTTAAGAAGGGGATTTCTGACATCTAGAGGGTGGTAGGTTCATAAATAATGCTCGGAATGGGTTTAGAAGAGGTAGATCATATTTAACAAATTTACTGGATTTTATGGATTATGTTACTAAACAATTAGATAAGGGAGAGAATATTGATGTAATTTACTTAGACTTTAGTAAAGCTTTTAATAAGGTTCCACATAGGAGACTAGTTCACAAATTAAAAATGCATGGGATATGCGGTAGAGTTTTGAATTGGATAGCTGAATGGCTGAAAGACAGGAAAGATAGAGCTGTGCTGAAGAGGGTGAGGTCATAGTGAAGGAACGTTATCAGTGGCATACCTCAGGGATCCATTCTAGGCCATTTATTATTCATAGTTTATATAAATGATTTTGGGGAGGCTGTAAATAGCAAAGTGTCAATTTTTGCTGATGACACTAAATTGGCAGCTTTAGTCAAAGAAGTTGAGGGTAGCTTTAAAGTGCAGAGTGACTTAAATAAGTTATTAGCTTGGGGTCAGAAGTGGCCGATGACTTTTAACCTTAAAAAATGCAAAGTTCTTAGGATAGGAAGGGATAATAGGGAATTTAGCTATGAAATGGATGGGCATTGGCTAAATTCAGTTGAGGATGAGAAGGACTTAGGGGTCATTCTGAACGAAATCAGGCAAATTTTAAAAACACTTGCCAAGTGACCATCTTGGATTTTCTTCATTTTTGGATATGTTGATACATGTTATAAAAGAACTTCACATGCAAAATTATAGTTCTGTACCTTAAACAGTTCCAGAAATATGGCCCAGGTAATTTAGGGGGGCTTTTTAGAGACTAAGTCGATTTTTCAAAATCACCGACTTTGAGGCCTCATAAAACATGCAGTTTGAAAGCTATATGTCTGACAAGTTCATGTCCTACAGAATCAGGGCCATAGATTAAAAAAAAAGCAATCAAAACAGTCTATCTCTAACCATCAAAGAGTTATAAGCTAGCAAAAACTGAAATATTGAACAAATCATCACATCTGAACCAACTTCCGATTCAAAATATTCATACTTAAAATCAATACTAAAAGTTATAACTGATAGGATATGATGATACATGTCTTTCGTTGTATTTAAAACCATTTCTGGCAGTTGAACATACATAGCAGCTGAGAAATAGTGTTTCAAATATAGTCAATTTTCATGATTTTTAGAAAATGACCTTGACCTTTTTGACCGTGAAAACATGAGGATCCCCTTCAATTTTTTTTGTGCTTGAAGGGGAAGGTCTATACACTAGCTATAATAAATATCTTATTTGTTCCATTATTCTTTCCTTCATTTTCACAATGCTGAATTCAGGACACTATCAGCATTACAGCAGGATCCCTTTATATCATGAATTCTGTATAACATGGTTTCTATTTGAAACCTCTGATATTTTTGGCTTCTAATGTATTGGGCTAATAGTTAGGGATTCTTGTAATGATACTTCAATGTTAGCATTGAAATTCCAATTTGCTTAGCAGGATGAGTTTTGCAGGATGGCTGATGCAAAAGCTGAGTCTAGCAAATGTATTGGAAATTATCTGAAGGAGGATTGCCACAGCACTAATTTTTCACAGAAAAAAGGTGTCTTATCTTTGGAAGACTTATCCAATGACAGTGTTAAATTGTTAGAAGTAAGAACTGGATATAAATGCAAAGAAGGTGACTCACTTTATTATCAATAGTCTTTTTGAGTAGATATCAAAATTTGCAGAAAAGTTGTGCTGACCCATTCCAGAAGCATAAAAAGCGAGTGACTGGTAAGTAGAAATTCATTAGTTCTTTATGTAAAATTTAATTTATGTAAAGTTACATTTTAGAAATAAGTTTAATTTCACATTATAGGGGCCTTGATATATGATTTATTTATACACTAAATATGAAACTTATTACAGTTTTTGTGAACAGTATTTACATTTAATCTAGTGTGGGAAATTCAATAGTTCTTTATGTAAAGTTACATTTAGGAAATAAGTTTAATTTCACATTATAGGGGCCTTGATATGATATGATTTATTTATACACTAAATATGAAACTCATTACAGTTTTTACATTTATCTAATGCGGGAAATTCAATAGTTTTTTATGTAAAATTAAATTTATGTAAAGTTACATTTTAGAAATAAGTTTAATTTCACATTATAGGGGCCTTGATATGATATGATTTATTTATACACTAAATACAAGTCATATAGTTTTTGTGAACAGTATTTACAATTATCTAGTGCGGGAAGGAAATACTCCTAGCACGAAGGCTGTACAACGTCAAAAAAATAAGACGAGGGAATAAGCCTCGAGTGTTGTTGAGTAGTAGAAGTTCTATCTATTTACTGTCCCCATCTTTTTCAGGATCATTGCGGGTTGTGAAAAGCCCAAGAGCTGAAATGTAGGTACAACCTTAAACCTGGGCAGAAGGTTTGTCCACATTGTGATACCCAGATTAAAGTGCCTTCAGATTACCCCAAGTATGAAGAAACAACACTCAAAGATGCCAGCGAGCAGTCATTTGAAGAGACCTTCGAATCTCTCAACTCAAGTATTTTACTACTAGAATGTTCCCCAATTAAGACTAACATAAGAATGATAGACAAAGTATATTATGGTAAGCGGAAAGTATCGGAGGTTCAAGTTGTAGCAAAAAAGGTAACCACTGTTCTCAACATTACTGAAGAATCAATACAGTCACAGGATACCACCAAAGAAGCCTGTACAAAATGTTCTGACTTAGACAGACTGATTTATTTGATGAAGGAGAAATTGAAAAATTGCAAATCCAAACAGGACAAAATTCAAATATTGACACTTGTTCCAGAAAGCTGGATTATTGAAAAAACGTGCAATGAATTTGGTGTTTCAAAAATATGCAATAAACCAAGCTAGCGATCTAAAAAAGAAATCTGGAATCCTTGCATGACCCAACGCCTATCTAGGGAGTAAGACACTGTCACAAGATATTATTACTGCTGTTGAATTGTTTTATCAAGATGATGAGTTTTCCAGAATGTGCCCAGGAAAGAAAGACTTTGTTTTTGTCAGAATCAATGGTGAAAAAGTTCGCAAACAGAAAAGACTGATTTTGGTAAACATCACAGAATTGTACGCAATTTTCAAGGCGAAGTTCCCTAATTTTAAGATTGGTATATCAAAGTTCTTTAAGCTTCGGCCCAACTGGTGTGTATATGTGGGAAGTAAGAGCTCTCACTCTTTTTGTGTGTGTGAGAAACACCAGAATGCCAAGTTGTTACTCAATGGGTTACCCACTGCAGCTGTCAACGGTACTGATTACCAAGATATTTTGTCAATGGCTGTTTGTGATATATCTAAGCGGCATTGTATGTTGAGAATCTGTGAAAAATGTCCTGGTGTTCAGAAAATTAGACAACATTTGATGTCTGTGTTTACTGCTAATGAGCAAGAGCTTGATGATAACATATCATATAAACAGTGGGTTAGGAATGAGTTGGGTAAAACCACTCTGGAAACATTGTCTTGTACAGTTGAGAATTTTATTGACAAGTTTGTTCAGTGTATGAAGCACTGCTTTCTCACCAGTTCATCACAAAAGCCCAAGCACAGCATCTAAGCAACCTGAAAGAAACCATTTCTGAAAGTACTGGGCTTTTGTTGTTAGACTTTGCTGAAAATTACCGTTTTGTTGTTCAAGATGCAGTTCAAGGTCACCACTGGGATAACAGTCAAGCCACACTGCGCCCATTTGTCCTCTACTACATTGTAGATGACAAGCTGAATGTTTTGAATATGTGTGTGATATCAGATTGTATGAATCATGAAACCAATACTGTTCATGCTTTTCTAGAGGTTGTTATCAAACATATCAAAACAGTGATGCTCACTTTGACAGATATACAGTACTTCAGCGATGGTGCTGCTTCCCAGTATAAGAATTACAATAACCTTGTGAATCTTTGCTGCCACAAAGATAATTTTGGAATACCTACACAGTAGAATTTCTTTGCCACTAGTCACGGTAATAGTCCTTGTGATGGCATAGTCGTCACTATCAAACGTCTAGTTGCACATGCTAGTTTGCAGGCCACTATCTCTGGACAAATTCTAACCCCTCTAGAAATGCATGATTGGTGTGTCATCAATGTGAAAGGTATAAAATTCTTTTATGTATCAGTGACAGATGTCATCAATAGTTGTGAATGGTTCAAGTTAGAGGAAAGGTATAGTCGTGTGTCTACAGTCCCAGGTACAGTTACCATCATAGTTTTGTGCCAGTTGGGGACATGAAACTTGAGATTAGGCGAATTTCAGTAGACACCATTTTTAAAACAGTTCAGATGGGAGGCTTGCAGGGTATCAAGCTACAAGATGCTAGTGCTTTTCAGGTAAGAAAGTATGTAGCTTGCATGTTTGATGAAGACTGGTATATTGGGATTGTAGAAGATCACTCTGACGAACAGCACAACTTGCTTGTCAACTTCATGCAGAAGGGTGCAACAGAGCAGTCACTTTCATGGCCATGAAAACATGACATCTGCTGGATTCCTTTCAAAGATGTAATCTGCAAAGTTGATGTCCCTAGTGCCCAAGGAACAAGTGGCAGGCAGTATTTTTTGTTGAATTCCGATTTGCAAAGAGTCCTGCAATACTGTGAGAAATCATAGATATCTGATTGATAAATCTGTTTAGAAAGGAACTATCTGCATGATAATATAGTTATACTGTTAGTGTTTTTGTTCACTTTATGGTTATAACAAATATATTTTGTGGCACATACAATATCATACTTTTCATTAGTCCATACAGTGAGGTCTGTCCTAATATGCATGAATAAAGGATGGAACAAATAAGATATTTAGTATAGCTAGTGTATAGACCTTCCCCTTTAAGCACAAAAAATTTGAATGGGGTCCTCATGTTTCCATGGGGTTAAAAAGGTCAAGGTCATTTTCTGAAAATCATGAAAATTGATATATTTGAAACACTATTTCTCAGCTGCTATGTACGTTTCTCTGCCAGACATGGTTTTAAATACAATGAAAGATATATATCATCATATCTTATCAGTTAAAACTTTTAGTATTGTTTCTAAGTATGAATATTTTGAATCGAAAGTTGGTTCAGATGTGATGGATTTGTTCAATATTTCAGTTTTTGCTAGCTTATAACTCTTTGATGGTTAGAGATAGACTGGTTTTGATTGCATTTTTGGGATAAGAACATAAGAAGAACATAAAGAAGGAGACTGCAAAAGACCATTCATGGCCTACACTTGGCAGCTCCTGATTCTGTAGGACCTGAACTTTTCAGACCTATATCTTTCAAACTGCATGTTTTATGAGGCCTCAAAGTCGGTGATTTTGAAAAATCAACTAAAAAGCCTCCAAAATTATGCAGAAGGGTGCAACAGAGCAGTCCGGAACCGATGTAGGTGCAGAGCTATAATTTTGCACGTGAATTTCTTTTATGACATACATCAACATATCCAAAAATGAAGAAAATCCAAGATGATCACCGGTTTGGCATTGCCTGATTTCATGCAGAATGACTGTTGGGCGTAGTAGTAGATAGGTCACTGAAGTTTTCAAAGCAGTGTATTGAGGCAAAAAATAGAGCAAATAGGGTGCTAGGATACATTAACAGGAATGTAAGCTACAAGAGTAAAGAGGTTATCCTTAAACTCTACAACTCGTATGTTAGGCCACATTTAGAGTACTGTATAGAAGCATGGTCACCACATTTTAGACATATCAACCTGCTAGAGTCAGTACAAAGGAGGGCAACAAAAATAATACTTTCCCTGAAGCACCTTGAATATGAAGATAGACTGAGGGTACTAAATATGTTCTCATTTGAGAGATGTCTGAGGGAAGATATGATTGAGCTTTTTAAAATCTGTTCTGGGCTGAATGCATTTATTAACAGTGGAAGGTATCTCTAGTAAATGTTGCAAATGTGCTTTTCACAATTCCCAACATCTGGTTGGCCCTTTTAACTGCAGCGGACACGTGTGCATGGAATTTCAATTCAGAGTCAATGATTACCGGTAGATCTTTCTCTTCTTTAACTTGATCCAGTAATTCACCATCCATGGTATATACATAGTCTTGATTGTGGAATCCAAAATGCATCACTTTACATTTTTTTTGCATTAAACCTCAACTGCCACAGATTGGCCCATTCACCTAGCTTCCTTAAGTCTCCCTGCAAGTCCCGATGATCTTGTGATGCATTTACTTCCTTGTAAATCTTCGTGTCATCGGCAAATATTTTAACTGTACTTGATACAGCATCAGGTAGATCATTGATAAATAACACAAACAAAATTGGTCAAAAGCCTTCTGGAAGTCCAAATACACAACATCAAAGCTCTTTCCATGCTCCACAAACAGTGACCATTCCTCCAAACATAAGAGTAGCTGCGTTGTACATGATCTATCTGGGACAAAACCATGTTGCTGATCAGCAAAAAGACCATTATCAATCATGTGTTTGACAATATCGTCTCTTACTATTGTCTCCATAATCTTACACACGATTGCTGTTAGACTTATTGACCTATAATTCCCAGGCTGTGTCGACTTCCTTTTTTATGGATTGGGGTGATATTGGCATCTTTCTAGCCTTGTGGAATTTCACCAGTTTCTTGCGATTTATTGTAAATATTTAATGGTAGGCTAATACTATGTGCTATTTCACTAAGCATTTTGGGGTGAAAACCATCTGGTCCAGCTGATTTGTTTTTTCTCAGTTTTATTAGTTTCTTTCTCACTTTTTCTTGACTAATTACCACATGATCTAATGGGTTACTGCCAACATATTTGTTTTCTAACTGTGGTATATTTCTTTGATCCTCCTCAGTGAAAACACTACCAAAGAAGTCATTTAATGTTGCCACTTTATCAATATCATTTCTTGCGGTGTTACCATTGCCACAGTCCAAGTCACCAATCCTAGATCTTGTCTGAAGTTTACTATTAGCATATTTCCAAAATGCTTTGGGGTTATGCTTAATCTCACTAGCCAGTTTCTTTTCAAAGTCTTTTCTTAAATTTCTTGTTAAGTTTCTGAGTGCATTCACTTCAGCCTTATATAACCTTTCATCTTCACTATCATGTGTGTGTCTAAAATGCTTCCATTTAGTAAACTTACATTTTCTTATTTTCTCCACCTCGTGATTTATGTAAGATTTACCATGTTTCTTCGCTTTCACTACAGGAATGTTCTCATCCATCTGCTCTCTCAAGTGATTGCTGAAAAAGCTCCATGCCTCATGCACATCCATACCCCCTTGCTCGCTACGCTCGCCCTCAGGAACAAGTAATAAAACAAACTAATCACACAGTTGGGTGAAAACATGTTGGGAGGTGGAATAAATATTATAGGAATGTGAGCGGGAAAGCTCACGGGGTATGGATCTTCAGAATTACCTTGAAGTCACCCACCAAACAAATATAGGAGTATGAACCTACACAAACATCATTATTATTCTCTTCAGATGAGTTGGGGCTCCTGTAAAAGCATCTGAATAATAACGTATCTCCTCCATTTAAGTATAGCTTCATCAAATGATAGTTGGTATTAACTTCTGTGACTGATTTATTAAGAGTGTTGCAGATATATACTGATATACCTCTATTTCCATCTGGCTCTAAGTTACATAGATAACTTATAAAATTAGCAATAGCAAAATCTTGATTTCATTTCCCGGTAAAATGTTTAGGTTTCACCTCAGTTATTGACTATTATACGTGGTTTAATTTTGGTAAATATGTAGATTAGCGGCTCAGCCGAAAAGGTGGAATTTTGTGTTTACCTTTCGTTCACTCCTACCAGAATACTTATGCGTGTTTGAGTCGTCTGATGTCAGACCCCACACCCATCCCCATTATAATTTGCAAAACGATTAAAGGCGCTGAAATGATTTCGTTAAATCATTCACCTCTGTAAACGTTAGGACATTATTCGGTAAATATGTAGATTATCGGCGCGAACGATGGGACGTACTATTTTGTCCGTGTTCCAAAATGTTTCACGTTTTTGTTTTGGAGTACATTTAAGTTGACGGCTTGTGTGGGGGTAAACACAATGGGGGGACTACATTACGATGATCCTGAGTTTCATTAAATTGGGGAGGGTCTGGGGGGCACAGCCCCCCAGTATATAATCCTAATTGTTTATAGAATAATAATTCGAAAAGGACTCAAACGCGCATGAATATTCCAACACGAGTGAACGATAATATTTACACACAAATTTTTTTTCCGGCCGGGCCGCTAATCTACATATTTACCCATTATTCTATAAACAATTATGATTTTATACTGGGGGCTGTGCCCCCCATATGACCCTCCAATTTATTGAAACTCAGGATCATCGTGGGGTGGTCCCCATTGAGTTTACCCCCTACACGAGCCGTCCCCTTAAATTTACTCCAAAAACGTGAAACATATTGGAACACGGACAAAATAGTTAACCTCCCATCATTTGAGTCGCCAATCTACATATTTACCTTAATTTCTGGTATCCTTGTTTTGAGATCAGTTAATTTATTTGATGTAGGAACATCTGCATTAGTAAAGGCCAGTTATTGAGGGAAGCCTTGATGACTATAATTTGACAGTTTGAGTAACTTTTATTACTTTTTAGTAACATAAATGTAATATGCTTATAAAGATATTTCCACACAATCTAAACTGAGACAAAGATCTAAAGAGCTTACCAGATTGTTAATCTAAACAATAAAATGCAAATGAAAACATGATTTCATGCCCGAAAGTAAGCCCAATATTGACTAATTCGCCCCCAAAACACAAATAAAAAACTGGGAAAGTCAACGTTTTTATAGTACAATCGCACGGTTTCTTGTTATTAAAAACTAAACATTAATCATAACTTTAAACAGCTATTTAATATTCAAAAAAACTTGTATATCGGAAACTTGAAATGGCTTTGAGAGATAACGATGAGAACAATTAGATATAAGTTCAGAACAAATACACAATATAAAGGAGGAAAAATGCTCTTGATGCTGGCACTTGGATAAACCGCCACGTATAGCTTACATACCGTAGCAAAAATCAAAAGTTGTGCCCAGATATGCTTCGTTTTCCGCTACTATAATAAAGGGCATTCAGTTATTTTTTATGCTTAACGTGTTTGAACACAAAGGTTATAGAGACACATTACTATAATAAAAAGCAAGGCCTTGAAGTTGTAATTTGGAAATGAGTTGGTGTGTTTTGTGTAATGGATAAGATTATCAAATTAGAGTATCTATAATATTCCAACTATACTATCATATTTATTACATTTAAACAGGGCATTTTCCTTTTAGCAGGTTATATTCGACATTCAAAGTATTTATGGATGAAGGGCTAAGAAAAGTTGATTGAGTGATTAATTTGTCGATTTATAGGGCACATCAACCACAAGGGTTATTGGCCCTGAAGGTTATTGGATCAAAAGGGAAAGAGAGAAGTGAGATTGCTAAAAGATAGTTTTTTTGTTCAGAGTTGTGAAGTAACGAAGTACAATTACTTAAGTACTGTACTTGTCGTAAATATTTTTTACTCCCGGAAACGAAAGTGGAAATTGTACATAGATATTCATTTTAATTTAGTTTCCTTGTTATATTAAAGTAAGTTGGGAGTAGTAGTAATATTGAGTTGGGTTAATTAACTTTTAATTGGTGGTCGTCATTGCATTTTGCGAACGTGTATTGTTTCGAGTTGCCACCTAACACAGCGCCTGATGTACCGAGAAGCAGTTAGCTTCTCTGCTACTACGACTCAGTGTCAAGACGTAAATACAGACCCTGTTAAATATCTACTAAATATTCCGCAAGTTATTAAGTTTTGGTTCATACGGCGTGCAAAAACGTATGATAATAATTTAGCTATTTTGATTAAGTTTCTTAAATATTAATGGATAAATAAGCCATTATCTCGCTCTAAGATCAAGATTAATCACCATTTCACCGGCTAAGTATATATTTAGCTGTCATTTATTAATAATAGCTACCTATTAGGATCCTTTAGGCATATTATACTTAGACACTGTGAATGGGATATTTAATAACCACCTTATATTAGAGCAAGTAAGTTGAGATTTATTCTTTTACTAAGTTTATATTACAGCCATTATTTTTCATTTAAAATCTAATTTAATTATTCTTCTCGCAATTTCTTGTTCAAATTGTTCTCAGTGACCAATTTCAAAATTCTTAAAAATTAAACAGGAAAGTCACCATAGTACTCAAGTAACTTTGTTATACTATTTACTTCCTAAAAAGTGCACAGTAACTTGAGTACTTTTGTGGAGAAAATGGCCCTGGCACTAGAATTTCACCATCAAAGTGCCTTGCAAAAATAGGAAGAATTGTAACAAATGCCCACGCGTATATATATATATATATATATATATATATATATATATATATATATATATATATATATATATATATATATATGCGGGAAGGCGAAAATTCAGACAGCAGTAAAATTTGGTGACAGTATAATAAAAACGAATATTTCACGTCTGGGAATGGAATTAGGCCGATACAGCTGTCGGCGTCTCAGAAACAAAATTATATCGAAAAAGTGAAAAATCGTTGGCGCCATCAATTGATTAGTTTCGGAGACTACGGGGTGAGAAAATTCCGCCCAGTGGGCGGAACTAAAAAATTGTGATCCCAGAGGCGAAAAAAAGCCACGCCTCCTGTACTATCTATAGAAGAAAATGGAGAACACGACACTCAGGTAGACAGTTAAGTTAGACAGACAGACAGAGAGACAACGTAAGATCGATAGTAAAGAACTAATTACGGTTAGTTTAGCGTCGCGAAGCCCCCGTTGTACTCGCCTAAGTCTTGTTCCCGTAACACTCGTTTTCTTGACCAGTAGTGAAATATTCCTGGACCGTATCGTGTAAACGTGAGTCTCCCTTTTGCTTTGTTTGTTTTGTTTGTTGGAATTAAACATTTATTTTTGTTTACGTGGTTCTTCCCAGTCCTTTCTCGATCCTAAAGCCTTCGGTAAGCCCAGCCAAGTCGGAATATAATTTGAGTATCTTTGGAGTCAGATACGAGACATTAATTCCCTTCCCTCTATAATTCGGGTAACGGTCAGTAATATTTTACATCATCCAGTCGCACCTTCCGCCTATAAACAGGGCACCTACAATAAACGTAATCCCCATAAACTGGTGACCCCTACGTTGCACACAGTGAAGGCATCGAAGATATGGACTCTGCAAGCAATCATCAGACAGAGCAAGGTGAACGGGACTTCGTGAACGCTATCAACATCAAGCCACCCATCCTCAATGAACCAGCAGTCACAGGTTGGTTTCGCATTGTGGAGCGCACATTTCTGGGCGAACAAAGGAGGAGACCAAGTTCTTTCACGTATTAGCCTCACTTTCGGCAGCCTTTTGGCTGAGCAAAACTACTAGAGTTTAAAAACGGAAGTGATCGACCCATGCGAGAAGACAAACCTGAGCCGTCGAAAAGCATCATCCGCGCTCGCAGGCGAACCCTCAATCAGTCTAGAAGAACTGCAAAGAACTGCCCTTCAGGTAGGAGTAAGTAAGGAACTCGTGCGTCATAAATTTATACAATCCTTGCTGCCGAACATTGCGCCTATAATTGCTACACAAAAAGAACTAACTCCGGCCCAATTGGGAAAACTGGCGGATGAGCTTACTGCGTTCGACAAAGAGAAGTGCCGTAGTGTGAATTTCGAAAGATGCAGTGCCGTATCCGGGCCCAGTGCGTTTTCTAACGAAGCGAGTGATAAGTGCATAAATAATTCAGCAGGTCTTGCACGATCGGTGCCTAATGATAACTACGGTGCATGTAATATACCGGTGGGATTGCGACCATTCCGGAGAAAACAGAAACCTCTGATTTGCTGCTCGCACCTGTACCTTGGCGAGTAGGCCAAGTTTTGTAAGCCCTGATGCCGGTGGCCAAAGAGAGGAGAGCGCTTACAAATGCAGCCTTCCTCCAGGCTATCTTCGCCATTCCTACAGGAAAACTAGACAGGCATGCCTTAGCAGGCGCGGCCGCTGGTATGCCATTAGTTTTCACTGTCGCCGCAAAAATATATGATAAAAAGTGCAAATTTTTAATTGACTCCAGGAAACGTGTCTCGATAATCCCGATTGAATTGGCAAGGTCGAGTGAATTACGTGGATCCAACGTGAACATATCAACAGTAAATGGAGGAAAAATCAAATTGCACGGCGAGTTTCACACGGACATAGCGATCCCTAGTCTTCGTCGGTCCTTTAGGTGGTCGTTTATATTCGGGAATACCACCTCTCCGCTCTTAGGGATTGATAGTTTAAGGAATTTCAACCTGCTTGTGGATTGCGCGCGCGGCATACTAGAAAACGAACAGACCAAGATTGCATCAAGTGTTAAATTATCTGAAGAACCTGCTGTAGCCCTGATCATAAATGACCTTCAGAACATAACCCCCGCCCCCCGTGCAGGGCCATCCTGAAAGAATATGGGGCTCTGTACGGACCCAATCCCGTTCAGCCATCACCGCCATCGCCACACTCAGTAGTCCACAATATCGATACTGGCAGTTCCCCACCGTCCTTTGTATGGCAAAGGCCTTTTTCGATGGAGAGATTATAGGTTTCCAAAGCAACTCTCGAAAAACTATTGAAGGAGGGGGTCGTGCATCCGTTGAGCTCGCCATGGGCCTCACCAATCCACTTAGCGCCTAAGAAGACGCTCGGAGAGTACGGGATGGTTGGAGATTTCCGGGCGCTCAACGCAATTACGAAGCCCGATAGATATCCCTTGCCGCGAATTCAAAGCTTGATGGAACAACTCCATGGAAAAAAAATCTTTTTAAGGTTGGATCTGGTCTCTGCCTACCATCAGATCCCCATGAATCCGGCGGATATAGAGAAGACCGCGATCACAACCCATCTTGGTATGTGGGAACTTGTCAAGCTTCCTTTCGGCCTACGGAATGCAAGTAATACATTTCAACGGCACATGGACAACCTTTTTCGAGGATTGTGGTTCGTTTATGTATATATAGACGACATTCTGATCTTCTCGGATAACATGGACGACCACTGGAAGCATTTGGAGGAAATATTTAAAAAAATGGTAGAAAATGGGCTAAGGATTTCATTGGAGAAATGCGAATTCGCGAAGAAATACATTTATTTCCTTGGGCATCACATTTCGTTGGAAGAAATCTGTCCAGCGGCCACCAAGGTAAAAGAAATAGCAGAATGCCATTGCCAAAAGACTCAAAAGGACTGCCCCATTATTTGGGCATGTTGGGATATTACCGCAGAATGATCCCTAATTTTGCAGCAATTGCAGCCCCGTTGACCGAGCTTATACGCCTTCAACCCAAAGCTCGTGAGCTCGAAGAAGCATAGAGAACATTTGAGGAGACCAAGTCAGCTCTAATTGGATCCGTTAAACTCTACGACACACTGCCCAACGATTTCCCATACAAGCTGGTGACAGATTGCTCTCAGTTCGTGGCAGGTGCTGCCTTGCACCAAATGGCTAACAGATCCCCACGACCAGTTGCTTTCTTCTTGAGGAAGCTAAGTCGGATGCAGAAAGAATACTCCTCCTACGGCAGAGAGCTCCTAGTGGGGTATCTTACTGTCGTCCACTTCAAGCACATGATTGAAGGCCGCCACGTAACCTTGTGCACGGATTACAAGCCATTAGTGTCTGCCTTTTCGTCGCCATTGAGCACCAAAACTGATAGACAGCAACCGGCATTGGACAGCTATATTGGATATATCAGCGATATCGCCTACGTGCGTGGTCAGGACAACGTAGTCGCTGATTGCCTTTCAAGGGACGTCAATTCAGTCCAGATTGACTTTTTTGACCTACAAGCCTTGGCAGCAGCACCGAGAAATGACGAAGCAAACAAGGAACTGTGCACGCAGTTAAAATCTTTCCCTTTTCCCGGGGAAGCTCAGCTATGGTATGAAATTACATCAAGATATCCACGACCATTCGTGCCTATGGCGTGTAGGATGACGATTTACAATCAACTACACAGTTTGTCACACACGGGAATCAAGGCTTCACCTCGTCTGATCAAAGAACAATATTTCTGGCCCAATATGAACAGGGTATTCGCTCCTGGACAAGGGAGTGTCTCGCGTGTCAATCCTCGAAGATTAGCTGTCACACGAAATCCCCGATCTTACCCATTGACATTCCATCTTCAAGGTTTGAAACTGTGCATATTGATATAGTCGGACCGCTCCCACCATGCACAGTTCCGGGTCAATCCTTCCCCTCGCACCATCGATTTTTTACTTTTGTGTATCGACTGAGCCTCAAGATGGATGGAAGCAATACCGATCTCGGACATAACTGCCACAACGGTTGCTTTGGCCTTGCTAGACGGGTGGATGTCCAGATGTGGTATCCAGCTGTATGTTCTAACCGACAGAGGCACCCAGTTCGATCCGAGCTATTCAAAAGTTGTCAGTCCTCGTTGGTTTTCATTGGCTCTGCACTACATCATACAGACCGTCCACGAACAGGATGGTGAAAAGGGCCAAACAAGACCCATAAGAGCTCCATAATGGCCCGTTGACAAGGCTGGTTGTTGGCACTGCGAATAATTCTCCTGGACATTCGTGCCTCACCTACCGAGCCAAGATTCTTCCCCCTTCACAGCTGTAATGGGCATCACACTATTGTGCCAAAAACCTTTAGTCTCGTCATCCTTATCGTAATCAGATTCTAAGTTTATTTAAGAACTGGCATCGAGAATGGTACAGATCGATTTCACGAGAGCATCTTTAGGACACCTGCACTCGATACCTAAGCCTTTCGTTCCCCGAGACCTACAGAATGCAACGCATGTTTGAGTACGTATAGACCGTGTTCGTAAACCACTCAAGCGCCACCTACTGGCAGCAAGGTATTCAAGCTGGAATTCCCTGATGGAAGAAGGGACACTGTCTCAATAGACAGATTGAAACCGGCGAACTTGCTTACGTTACGTGATGATGACGGGCCGGGTAATCAGCATCGCGCAAGGACGCAGCATGGGTATATGAGCACCAGTCACAGTTGGGCGCGTGGAAAACCTGCGTCAGGAAAAGATGAGACCTCTGGTAACGCGCAAGACACAACAGCAAGAACCGGGGAAGAAAACGAGCAGCCAAGAATGATCACGCGCTCCGGGAGAAGGGTCTCGTTTGCCAGGGATAATTTATATTATTATTATTATTGAGCATTGCATAAACATAAATAGGTCGCCACTCTTGTATGTCATAAGAGGCGTAAATACATATAGGGGCCTCATTGATCCATGTTATTTGTTTCGAGTGTCTTAGAATTTATATGTTATACGAGGCATAAATATACATACATGCCTCGCTGAACCATTTTGCCTTATAGCATTAAGCAATGTAATAATTCTAGCCACAACTTATCGATATTTCTTTTCTTTTGGGGGGAGGTGGAGAGGGCAGGTTGCACAAGCCCTCTCTGAGCACAGTTGTATCCATGTATAAGTGATGTAAAATTTAATGTCCTGTGCATATGTTAAAAATGTACCTGCTGGCCTCGTTAGCATGTGCAATGCTCTTTCTAACTCCGTTAGAAAGAGCATGGAGAACATGGATCTGGCACTAGAATTGCATAAGCAAAGTGCCTCGAAGGAATAGGAAGAATTGAATTGTAACAAATGTCCACGCGTATTTATATATATATATCGCCTCAACCACTTGCAATTACCGGATGAAAAACTTGTGAGCTTTGATGTAAACTCTTTGTTTACCAAAGTTCCGCTTGACCAAACCATGGGCCTTCTGCGGGAAATCATGCCTAGACTTAATTTGGATCTTCCCATTTCTACGAGTAAATTTATCGATTTAGTTGAATTATGTCTCTCTGACAATGTGTTTCGAGTAAATAATGAGTTTTATAGACAAATATTTGGCATTAGCATGGGAAATAGTTTATCTCTGATATCGGCATGTCTCTTCATGGAATATTTTGAGACTGAACTCCTTCTCACAATTTCTTCCCCTAACTTTATATGGTTAAGGTACATTGACGATGTATTTTCTGTATGGCCTAATGGTCATGATTTTGATAACTTTTTAATAATTTGAATAATTTGCATGTCCCCATCAAATTTAAATATGAAAATAGATTACACTTTTTAGATGTCCTTATTAATAAAGATCACCATGAATTAAAACTTGACGTTTATAGGAAACCAACCCACTCGAATGCCTATATACAGTATTTTTCGTTTCACGATAATACTGTTAAAAAATTGGTAATTTGTAACCTTCTCCTTAGAGCCTATAAAATATGTCATCCTTCCTATTTAGATGAGGAAATTGTCATTATCAGGACCATTTTTTCTAATTTGTATTACCCCGATTGGTTCATATCGTCTGCCCATTTTGCAACTAGGAAAACATTCTATGGTAATAAGCCTTCCCGCACTAATGACTTCAACAAATGTATAACATTGCCATTTAATAATAAATTAAATTGTTTAAAGGACATATTTGGAAAAGCGGGTATTAATCTAGCCTTTAAATATAATAATTCCTTAAACCAATTGATGATTACCAGGAAACCCAAAGAACATCATAACATAGGAGTATATTCAATACCATGCAACGATTGCCATAAAGTTAATATAGGGGAAACGGGGAGAAATCTAGACAAGAGATTGTACGAACACAAAAGAGATATTAGAGTGGGCCGCCAAAGCAGTGGAATATTTTGCCATGTTAGAGACTTGAATCATTCGATCGATTTCAATGGAAGTAAAATGGTATTTAAATCGGCTCACTATGTTAAGAGAAGAATCGTAGAATCGAGCTTGATATCGTCAGTTACTAATTTAAATCTATTTGAGGGTCAATTTTCTTTTAATCCTGTAATACGAAAGCAAATAAACAAAATGGTGAAATGTCAGCTCTTCAATATGTTTAGGCCTAATAACCCCCCTGATTAGCCACAAGTAGGGGATTGGGAGAAAAAAGAGGGGATCTTTCACGACCTGACCCTGTGTTATGTATGTAAGCACGTTTCTAATATTTTCTATCCAGTGTCAGTTGAAAAAGGGTGTGAGATACACCGAAACTGTTCTGAATTAAATTGTCTTCGGAGAATGTGGTTTAATTCCTCATATATATATATATATATATATATATATATATATATATATATATATATAGTCATATGAGTTGCTGCTGACCAGTCTAATCTTCAATTTCACGATGAAGGTAAGGACACATAGGAGGCTGAGGTTCAATGCAAGACAGAATGTTCCATAGATAACTTCAAAATAATTGGTCATAATAACAATGAATATAGTCTAAGAATTTTGGAATCCCTACTAATACGTACAAAATCTCCTACACTCAACATAGATAATACCGCTGTTCCTCTTCTTATTTCTTAATTTTAATTACCTCATTCAATAACCAACCAACCTTCTCTTATTTAACAACCAACCAATCAAATTCCTATCCTTCTTTAAGCCACAACCTTTATAATTTCTTCACTTTGTGATTTCTCCTGAACTTCATCGGTAAGCAATATTATACTGTAATTTTTTACTTTTGTGTTTTTGCTTCTTTTTTTGTGTCAATAGTGATTACATTAGATTAATAATTTAATGGTCTTGCCTTTTAAATTCCTGAATTATCAGTAAGCAATATTATACTGTAATTATTTACTTTTGTTTTTTGTGGGTTTCTTTCGTTTCAATAGTGTTATATTAGATTGATAATTTGATTCTCTTGACTTTTAAATTCCTGAGTTATTTTCTAATTTTTAATTTACCTACATAGTCATAACCTAATTATTTTTAATATTCTTTAACTGTATTAGATTAATTTATGTTTTAGAACCTGAAGATGGGTGATACGCCCGAAACGTTTTTCCATAAATAAATCACATGTACCTCAGCCTCCTATGTGTCCTTACCTTCATCGTTAAATTATATATATATATATATATATATATATATATATATATATATATATATATATATATATATATATATATATATATATATATATATGTGTGTGTGTGTGTGTGTGTGTGTGTGTGCAATCTCCATCAGGAAAAATAAAAAAGTGCATCCAAGTACTTTCGAACTTTATTCAGTTCATTCTCAAATAAACTACAAAATAAAATAATATAATAAGGGTATATATAAGCTAATAAAAGATAAAGGACCGCCTCTAAGACAAGAAATCACCAATAAGGAAGTAGGAGAAAGATGGATAAATTCGCATTAAGATTTACCTATAACAGGTAGCAAGGTCAAACCGAGAGGCAAGAAAGAGCCAAGAACAGAGCCAAAAGGGTTAAAACGATTAACGGATAAAGCGGTAGTCTAAAGACGGAGATTAGGAGAGACACGAGAAGTAAATTTAAACGAAGGGGAGAGGAAGATAAATAAAATAATGTTAATACAAAATCAATTCAATAATTAAATTGACAAATCGGGTGCCCATAAAAATTAAAATTGCAAAAAATTAGGAACATAAGTCAAAGCTAATTTCTTTAGGAATGAGTTTTTTTCCTAACAACATCAATTCCACAATAATTGTAATAATATTGGGAAAGTCTATTCGGTCGAACGTTCTGTTTGTCCAAGTAAATGTTTTGATGCAATGGAATATTGATGCATGTAATATATTATAGGAATGACAGATGGCATTGCTATACACCTCTAGATGGGACTATTTCTCATTCACATGTTACCAATAGCTACGACCTTATTTCTAAACTCAATGCCATTCAGTATTCGAATAATTTTACCCCTGTTAGTCTCGATGTCTGCTCATTATTTAGCAAGTTTCAGTTAAAGATATTTTCAATTTCCTTAATGATAAATTGGTAAATATTGTTTTTCCCGTACCTGCTACTATTTTTATGAAACTCATTTCACTTTGTACCCCAAAATGTAAGTTTTCGTTCGATGGCAAATATTTTCTTCAAAAGTTTCTCTCTAACTTATATATGGAGTTCTTTGAAATAAGACTCCTACCTACTATCCTTGACTTCCATATTGTTTTGTACAGGTATATTGATGATGTCATTTGCCTGTGGCCTAATTCTAAAGATGTTAATAGCTTTCTTACCAAACTTAATTCACTCGTCCCTTCCATTAAATTTACCCATGAGGTTGAAAATAATAAAACCCTTCCCTTTCTCGATCTTTTTATTCATAGAACACCGACTGGTTTTAAATACTCCATATATCGCAAACTTACTAATTCAAACTCTTATATTCATTTTTACTATGCGCATAGCCCAAAGTCAAATGTTCCGTTTTTTCCTCTATGTTTTTATGGGCTTTACGAATTGTTAGTCCTGAATATATGGATTCTGAATTCTCCAATATCTTTGAAATTGGCCATAAACTATATTACCCTTATCCCGTTCTTCTAAACTGTCGTTCCTCTGCAAAAAGGCGTTCTATAATACAGCTCCTGCTATCACTTTTAATGTTAAAAACATTTTGGTTGCTCTTCTCTGTTTATTTCATTGACCTTCCCCGTCTTTTAAAAAACTTTAACATTTCAGTTGCTTTCAAATACGAGTCAACTATAAAAAAAACATTCTAGTTCACAATAATTGTAATAATATTGGGGGAGTCTATTCGGTCGAATGTTCTGTTTGTCCAAGTAAATATTTTGGACAGACAGGAAAGCAATTCTGTCCGTATTAATCAGCATAAATACAATGTTAGGAGAACTGTAAATAATAATGCGTTTTTTGTGCATCTCTCCGAAAATAACCACTAATTAATTGGAATTCAGCAAAATTTATTTTTCGAACAAATGACTAAATTAAAAGAAACCTTGTTGAATGTTCATGTATAAGCCAATTTAATAACTTTAACATTCCCCCTGGCCTTTTTAAAATGTATGTTATGAAAAAACGCATTCTTAAAGAAATTAGCTTTGACTTATGTTCCTCTTTTTTCAATTTTCATTTTTATGGCAACCCGATTGATTTGTCATTTTAATTATTGAATTGATTTTGTATTAACATTATTTTATTTCTCTTCCTCTCCCCTTCGTTTAAACTAACTTCTCGTGTCTCTCCTAATCTCCCTCTTTAGACTACCGCTTTATCCGTCAATCGTTTTAACCCTTTTGGCTCTGTTCTTGACTCTTTCTTGCCCCTTCGTTTGGCCTTGCTACCTGTTATAGCTAAATCTTAATGCGAATTTATCCATCTCTCTCCTACTCCCTTATTGGTGATTTCTTGTCTTAGAGGCGGTCCTTTATCTTTTACTAGCTTATATATATATCCTTATTATATTATTTTCTGTTGTAGTTATCCTTGAGAATGAACTGAATTAAGTTCGAAAGTACTTGGATGCACTTTTTCATTTTTCCTGCGGGACATTGCATTCATTGCGAACCTCACGTGCTACTTTGAGAGTTAATATATATATATATATATATATATATATATATATATATATATATATATATATATATATATATATATATATATATATAAATACGCGTGGCCATTTGTTACAATTCAATTCTTCCTATTCCTTCGAGGCACTTTGCTTATGCAATTCTAGTGCCAGGTCCATGTTCCCCACAGTGTTTATGTTTCAGAGCAGCCTAATTTTCTCCCCATTTTTGTTTACACATTTCTTGTTTAATTAAAGTGTTTTGAAAAGCTTCTCAGTATGGCTGTTGCTCTGGATGAAGTGAGTATGCCCTTTGATGTAAGTAGTGTGTATGTAGTTTGTCATTTTTATGGTGTTGAAAGAAGAGCAAATGTATCTGAATGCCCTGTGTGTCATGTGACTCTTGAAAATGTGGCTTTGATAGAGGAGGTGAGTCAGTTGCGTGGTGAAGCCAAGGGATTAAGTGAGTTCATGCATGAAGTTAGACGGGGTGCGAGGGTACGCATGAAGAATGTGGCTGGGACCGGGAGGGTGAAAGATAAGCCTAGACTAGGGAAGGGAGAGAAAGAAGTGACTGATGTAAGTGAAGATGAATGGTGGGTCAATATGGATGGAATGGCTAGGTTAGGACAGGTTAGGTGTGTGAGTAACAGGGACATGGAATCTGTTAGGTTGACTAACAGATTGGATGCCATGAGAGAGGAAGAGGTTGAGAGTGCTTTATCTGATGTGGTTGTGGCAAAATGTGGAATAAGTGGTAGTTTAAATGAGAACAGGAGGAAGGATAATGCTAGGGGGGCCCAGTGCCCTTTAACCTAGGATATACCGCCTACTACTGGGCGTTTTAAGCCTCTGGGTGGGCGGTACGAAAATTTATTAAATTAATTAAAATTAAATATATTTATAAGTTTATTAGGTAAATTCCTATATTATGGCGGTGTTGTTAATACAGTATGTTTTATCATACCTATAATTATAATATATGTATTGTTACATACGACTACATGTATATATATATATATATATATATATATATATATATATTTGTAGGATTGTTAATTTTGTGGGCGGTTGACTAATTTTATTTGCATAAAAATAGTAAAAGTGGGCGGTGGGCAAAAAAAAATCTTGTGGGACACTGCTAGGTCTATGGAGTGCTTTCGAGATTGGATTTGGGGATGGAATGGTTGTCTCGTGCAATTGGACTAAATGAGTATGTGAAAGGCCTGTGTAAGGTCTCGGGATTAGTTTTTGTAGAGGTATGGAATGGCTTTGGGGGGAATAAGGCATTGTATGCATTTGATTGACTCCAGCTAAGCCGGGCTGGGGTTGAAGTATTGTGGCATGAGTTAGATAGCGTCGTTAGGTATTTGCAGGCGGGAAACTAATTACTGATAGTGGTCAGGAAAATACAAGAGCTCAGGGAGAGGCAGCGAAAGGAAAAAGATGCAGGGGAGATAGAGCGGAAGATATACAGGCTAAAAAAAGGTGCTTGAGGGATAGGAGGGCTGAGTTGTCTTTATACCAATGCTCTTAGGCTTAGAAATAAGAAGGATGAGTTATTTAGTTATATTATTGATAAAGATATGGATATAATATGTGTAATAGAATCATGGGTTAATGAAATGAATTCAATGACAATGTGAGGAAATTTGAACTACAGGGTTATGATATGTACATTAGTCAAAGGAGAGATAGGACTGGTGGTGGTTTGATTATTTTGATCAGAAATAGATTTTTTTCAAATCTAAATAATTTTATAAAGCAAGGAGAAGTTGAATCATTTTAAATAGATATTTAGGTCGGTAAAAATAAGTTAATACACTTGGTAGCATTTTACAGACTATCAGGACAGTCTGATTGTATTGATGAATTAATGACCAAGGAAATAATAAAGGATGTGAAGTAGATACAGTTATTCTTAGTGACTTTAATTTAAATTCTGTGAACTGGGAAAATATGATAGGAAAGGATAGAACAGGTTGTAAGTTTATAGAATGCTTTGAGGTACATATATTTACTCATTTTGTTAATAAACCAACAAGGGGTGCCAATATATTAGATCTGGTTCTTTGAAATGTGATCGCTTGATTCATGAATTGACTGTTCGGGAGGCATTGTGAAATAGTGATCATTAGTTGGTTTGTTTTAACTTGGAAATAGTGAAAGGTAGAACATCGACAAACTCCACAAAAACTCCAAATTGTTATAGGGGAGATTATGATAAATTACGCAACTTGCTAAATCAGATTAGGCGGGATATAGACTTCAGTGGTTAGAATAGTTATGAGATATGGGGCAGCTTTAAGACTATATTAAACATAGTCCAGGGGCAGTGTATTCCAATGAAGGCTATTAGGAAGAAATGTAGGAAGCCATTATGGTGAAATAAGAAGATAGCTAGGAAAATTTCTGAGAAGAAAAGGGCATACCAGAGATTACAGAGAAAAAGTATTTTTAACAATTTAAATCATTATAAGTCGACCAGAAATGAGTTAAACATGATTATTAAGAAGAGCAAAAGGGCGGCAGAAATTAATTTAGCTCAAAATAATAATAATAAAGATCCAAGAAAATCCTTTAGCTATTATAGAATTAATAACAAATCTAACAGTGATAAAATAGGGTCTATTAGATATGAAGGAAAATAGTGTTGAATACCATTAATGTGAACAGGGAAATAATTAAAGGTTTATATTGGAATTAAATACTAGTAAGTTATCTGGCCCAGACAACATTCATTCTAGGTTACTCAAAGAAGGTGTAGATAGGATTGCAGTAGCTCTTGAGAAGATATATACTAGATCGCTAGAGTTTGGAGAAATACCTAATGATTGGAAATTAGCGAATGTAGTGCCAATTTTTAAAAAGGGAAATAGAGAGGACCCAAATAACTTTAGGCCGGTAAGCTTAACTTCTATATTTTGTAAAATTCTTGAGATGATAGATAAAAAGGGAATTTCTGACCATGTTGAGTGTGGTCGGTGAATAAATAATGCTGAACATGGGTTTAGAAGAGGTAGGTCGTGTTTAACAAATTTACTGGATTTTATGGATTTTTAACTAAACAATTAGATAATGGAGGGAATGTTAATGTAATTTACTTAGATTTTATCAAATCTTTTATAAGGTTCCACATAGGAGACTAGTTCATAAATTAAAAATGCATGGGATATGTGGTAAAGTTTTGATTGGATAGCTGAATGACTGAAAGACAGGAAACATAGTTGTACTGAATGGGGTAAGGTCACAGTGGAGGGACGTTATCAGTGGCGTACCTCAGGGATCTGTTATACGCCCTTTATTATTCATAGTTATATAAATGATCTTAGGGAGGCTGTAAATAGCAAAGTGTCAATTTTTGCTGATGAAACTAAATTGGCAACTGTAGTCAAAGAATTTGAGGGTACGAAACTTACCTTACACTCGCGTTTTACCTTTGCTTTTCCTTGTAAGGGTATTTCTTCATCTCTTATAGTGTCCTACTACGTCGTTTTCTCTTTTTGGGTTACCAGGGTACGTGCACTCGGATCGATGTACTTCTTTCATGTCTGCCGAAATAAAATCATTTTTGCACGAGAAAGTGTTTCCAACGAGTCGTTCAACACCTTACCATCCTACCGGGAATGGACAATGCGAGCGATATTTAGGAATGGTATGAAAAACTGTTACCTTGGCGTTGAAGTCTAGAAACATGAGCATTAACCATTGGGATCACGTCCTTCCGGATGCTCTTCATTCCTTGCGTTCATTGTTATGTACTTCAACGAACGCATCTTCTCACGAACGTTTTTTTTCATTTTCTCGAAAGACCACGACGGGAATGAGTATACCTAGCTGGCTTGCTTCACCTGGGAAAGTACTTTTAAAACGACAAGTAAGGAATAAGGACGATCCCTTAGTACGCGTAGTGAAATCAATCGAAGCCAATCCTAAAAATGCACACGGTAAATTTCCAGAAGGCCGAGAAGATACGGTGGCTATCCATGACTTAGCCCCAGTGGAGAGAGCTAGTTAAATGAGATCGATGATATTCCTAATCTTAATTCTTTTTTTTGATTATTAATGCTTAAATATAATATATTTTTATGCTCCGTGTATTCAAACCCCTCGTGTTCACCGCACTTCGTCATGTAGCCCGAATCTTAAAATTCAAACTTCATTTTTATCAATCTAATTTATGTGTACAGGATATTGTATTTATATGCTATCTAGGTCAACAATATAATAACCAGTACACATAAAGGCCGGATTACCCATAAGATCAAATGGGCCATGGCCCCGGGCCCCGGCCACGCCGCACATTTGAAATTACCTGGCAATTTACTGCCAACTTTTAAAATGACTCGAGACCGGATGTTTAGTTTTTCAATTAAAAATTAATTTTTCAACTATTTGGAATGAATAAAATAAGTTTAACATTAATTTTTTTTTTTTTTTCAATTTGAACAGTATTTTTGACAGTATTTGCACAGTAAGTTGTTTTTTACTCGTTAGGTGATAGTAAATTATTAATTAATTTACCGGTGTTTTCATTTTAGAATTTTTGGACATGTTGAATTTTGGGCATGTATAATTTTCATTGTCGCCAACACAGGTTTTTGGTTTTCTTTGTTTGTTCTTGGCCGGTTGTTTGTCTTGTAGATAGGTTAGTAGAGGAAAGGGGCGCAAAGAAAAATAAATAAAGAAAAGTAGCGATACGAGTTTCAAACGCGCTTCCCGCGTCGCTGGACAGCCGTTAACGAGAGTCCTAAACCACTCGGCCATCCTGAGTCTCAAAAAAGTCTTATTCAAGCAAACATTTATGCCACTCGCCTGAACTTCTCGCATGCTATAGTCTCTTACTGATCTTATATATATGGTATCTAATGGATTATTTTGACCATATATTTATTTGTTTTAAGTTTTTTTTAAACAGATTTTATCATTTGAGTATGGCTTCGCGTGAACGTGATATTGGTAGTACCTATGCAAGTAGGTCACAAAAAAGAAAAAGAAAAATTCCAGAGGATGAACGGAAAAAGAAAGATGCAGATGGTTCCCGAAAGATCACTGGTGTGTTTTCAAAACCTACACCTGTTTCTGCTAATATCCCTGTAGCTAAATCTGAACACTCAGGCGAGTCAAAAAGTGAAGATACTCCAAAAACACAACAACCTACAACATCTGCACCATCATCTGTGCTCTCACATAGTACTTCAAATACTATTGATATTTTGAATGACGACTTTGTTCTATGTGATCCTAACTTGTGGCCTTAAAAGTTTCTGATTCAGTTAGAATATCATTC
The DNA here is from genome assembly GCA_963969495.1 of Ceratothoa steindachneri. Taxonomy (NCBI): domain Eukaryota; kingdom Metazoa; phylum Arthropoda; class Malacostraca; order Isopoda; family Cymothoidae; genus Ceratothoa; species Ceratothoa steindachneri. The sequence goes on along the minus strand of OZ018318.1, from coordinate 27,346,163 downwards.
ATTGTAGAAAACTTTAGTTAGACACTAGATATAAATTTTAAAAAAGTCAACAAGAGCTTACGATGTTGGGAGAACTAGGTATTTAAACTCATCTATGTTTTTCAAAATCTTGCCAATTCTGAATCTGTGAAGCGGTCATGGATGGTTTACGCTGAAACCTCAGGAAAAGTATACTGCTAAGCTTGCAAATTATTTTCAGACGAAGAAAACGTATTCACACAGGGATTTAATGACTGGAAACATGCCCAAAGATTTGAGGGACACGAGAATAGTCCTGCTCAGAAGAATACTATTATTTCTAGTATTAGTCTTGTACAAATGGAAGGCCGAATAAATACACATATAGGAATTCAGTTCGAAAGAGAGCGCAATTATTAGAGGAAATTTCTTGGAAGAGTGGTTGCTGTGGTAAAATTCTTAGCTGTAAGAGGACAGGCATTCCGCGGTGAAAATGAGGCCCAATGGGAACTTTCTATGTATAATGGACATGCTAGCACAAGTTGATACGTTTCTTGATGAGCATGTTTCACGTTTTGGAATTTCGGGATGAGGCAATGTTTCTTACCTGTCACCCACCACTTGTAATGACTTCCTTGTGTTGATGGCAACAGAGGTTATCACAAAAATAATTTATGATGTAAAAGCAATTAAATATTTCACCATTATTGCAGATTCAACCCTTGATATATCCCATGTGGATCAGTTGTCATTCATTATTCGGTTTGTGGACTCCAGTGGAAAACCTGTAGCACGGTTCTTACAGTTCATTCCTCTGGTAGGTCATGATGTGAGACACTGGCGAATGTGGTTACTGACACTCTGCATGAACATGATCTCCCTATTAAGGACTGTGGTGGTCAGTGTTATGACAATGCAAATAACATGTCTGGCAAATATCTTCGATCACAAGTCCGAACCAAACAGGTAAACCCTCTGGTTGATTTTGTGTCCTGTTCAACACATTCATTAAATCTTGTTGGATCATGTGCTGCAGAGTGTTGTGTCAATGCAATTTCATTCTTTGGATACTTACAAACATTATTCAACTTCTTCTCTACTTCAACTCATCAATGGCGCATTTTAAAAAAAACAACCATTCATGGCGATGTCTTAAAGTTACTATCAACAAAAAGATGATCGTCAAGGTCTGATGCAGCAAATACTTTGAAAGCTAAGTTGTTGAAATATGCTCAGCTTTGATTCAGTTGGGAATAGATAAGGACCAAACAACAACTACCAGAGGGAAGGTATCAAGTCTGATGTCAAAAATGGAGAATTTTGAAACTGCACTTCTTTGTGTAATCTGGGAGTGTATTTTGGGTCGATTGTATGCTACAAGCAAGAGTCTCCAGAAATTTGAAACTGACCTAGTAACATGTACACGTCTTCATAAAGGCCTGTTGCAGTTTATCAGTTGTCTGCACAATGATGAAACATTTGAAGACTTTGAAGAAAAGCGGGGCTAAACTACTAGTGAAGGGCTGCAGTTACCGTACTGATCACCAAAGATCGAGATAAAGGAAACGATTTTTTTGATGAGGCAGACACTGAAGCAGAGCTATCACCCAGGAATAATTTTAAGATATCTACATTCTTTGCCATTCTAAATTCATTATCATTAGAATGAACAAAGAGGAAAAAATATTCTCAAGACTCCAGGAGAAGTTTGGGTTCCTATTTAGTATCAGTACTTTGTCAGAGCCTGATCTTAGAGGAGCTGGTACAAATTTGCAGAAGCATTGATCTGCAGACTTCAGGTAACATTTGCAGATGAGATGGCTAAGTTTCCTGCATATATAAAGCAAGCCCCGCTTGAAAACTACACACCACTCTCTGCTCTAAGACATGTTGGAATTGTAGAAAGGTCCCAAATGTTGATATAGCATTTCGCTTGTATTTTAACACTGATAGTTGCAAATGCAGAAGGAGAACGGTCATTTTCAGTTTTAAAAAGAGTAAAGGGCCAGCTTCGTTCAACACTGTCGCAGGATAAACTTTGTAACCCCACCTTGATGGCAATTAAATCAGAATTAATCAAAAAGATTGACTTTCAGGATATAATTGACACTTTTACAAAGTCCAAATCAAGAAAGAAGGCGGTCTAATCCCATTTTAGAACTAAGTGATTCTATAGAAATATGACTTTCTATATAAAAATATGATTCTATGGAAAAATATTGATAATTGTCAATAAAGATATACAAAAATGTTTTATTCAAAATACATGCACAAACAATTACAAGAAAACAAATTAAAAAATACAATATGTGATTTTATCGCAATGGCTGGACTTAACATTAACCAAATCCAAACTAAATTGTTATCAAGGAAGCTATGGTAACAGAGTCCCAGCATGACCATAATCAGGCCCTGCATATGTGAGAGTATATTCATTGTCTGCATTATGTGCGCTAATGCGAGAATGTGTTTATTATGTATTATTTCCTTTGAATACTTACTCGTATGTTCTCTAATTGTTTATTTCATTGAAATAAAGCCAGCGTTTTGGAATCTTCTTTCACCCTTGGGCTACTTCAGTCAGTAATTAATTCCTTTGTATATTTTTTACCTAATAATTAGTTTAGTTAACCACACTCTTATATTCTGGAATTCTGTTAAACTGGATAATTTTTTAGAGTTACTTTTACTTTCCATATAAACTAGACTTTGTGATCAATATATGGATATTTACAGCTTGATTTTTAAGTCCAGTTTAACTGAATTCCAATATATAAGGTTAGTACAGTACGTATAAAAAGGGATTTGCTTGTAGAGTATCTTGAATAGTGTCTGAGGTGATGGGAACTTTATAATTTGCCACTACCTTTACTTTCACTACTTGAGAACTTCATGAATAAGATACTTTATTAATTTTAATTAAGTTCATTTAAGTTTGGGTACTTTTACTTGTACTTTGAGTAAATATTTTGTAGCTTAACAATACTTTAATTTAAGTATCAAAGCAGGGTACTTTTTACAACACTCTAATATATATATATATATATATATATATATATATATATATATATATATATATATATATGGTGAGAATGGATGGGGAGAAAGAAAAGTCCAGACACTACACAGAGCTCTGTGTAGTGTCTGGACTTTTCTTTCTCCCCATCCATTCTCACCTATACGTCGAGTCTTTCATGCAATATATATATATATATATATATATATATATATATATATATATATATATATATATATATATATATATATATATATATCGTAACAAGTTTTGTTGACAGCGACAGTTTCACATCTTTCGATTTGCCTTATATTTGCTTTTATGTCTGGGGTGAGCTCGTGGATAAGTTATCCGAAATTCATTAAAAGTCGTTTTTTTTTCTTTAAATCTTTTGGGGGCCTTAAGATATAGCTTGTTTAGCTTATACGTAAATCTGGCACTGGTTGTATCAGATGGGGGCAGAAGGAGGTTTGGAATAGCTGTTCTTTGTCTCCCACTTTTCTTTTCATTTTCATTTCATTTTAAAAATTAGATATTTTCTGTTCATTCCCTGTAAACTAGTCTCTAAGATTCCTTTTACCTTTTGAGGAAGCTTCGATCACCAATTTACCCAGCCTACTAAGCAAGAGGAGAGCTTTCCTTTTGGAGTCGTAGCCTTGTGAATTCAAAGCATTCACTAAGGAAGCAACTAGGCGGCCGCTCAGCCGAGTCAAGCAAACCATTTGCTGCCCCCCAAATGGTGCCAAAATTCGGTGACATAACACCCTTTGGTAATCGCACCACTTTGGGAGATGCTTACATCAGTTACATCGGATCATATGTAGATTACGCACCCCAGCCTTGTTTGGGGTCCGTATTCTACATTAGGGGATGTTTAGGGTCCGTATTCTCCATATGGCCATTTTAATTACGTTTTTATAGCTTTCCGTTAAATTTCAATATTTGGAAAGTTGCTTCATCGAAATAAAATACTATTCAATTTTTTTCTAATATTATTTTTTTTTAGCTTATAAATTTTCATCAGTCATTTTCAAAAGAATAATTGAAATAATAATCTCATCCCATAAAAAATATATTTATTATTTTGGACAATTTACCCATGATGAATAGATCTATTTTCCAAGATGTCGTGCGCCCTCTAATATCAACTAAAGAGACTTTAATGGTTACTAACTGGATGAAACAGCAGCGCTTTCTTGCTATTGGAATGGGGTGTTGCAGCTGTCATCAAAATATAAACTGAACTAAACATTCCTCATCTCTAGACAAATTTGTATGGAAAGGCCAAATTACAGACTGCCCCTGTAGCAGCTGACATCTTTGCTAGCTCCTAGGCACCAAATACAAAACAAGAACATCAATACGTTCTAAATCTTAGCCAATCAAAGCTATCTCTAAAGACATGGATATTCGCCATTTATCTTTGGAGTGAAAGAGCCTCCCCCCAAAATGCAATTTGTGGGGAAATAAATATCACGAAGACAAACAGACGCTAGTATGTCTATACAGTGTCAACGATTACGTTCCATATGATCCGATACTTTACCCACCCCGCCCTCCCCGCTGCCCCAAAGATCCTCGAGGTCACTCGCAAAGAAGGATTACAATCAACAGATTTCATAGTCCGTTAATATAAACATAGGAGGATGGGATAGCCTTTAGAATTTTAAATCTATCAAAAGGCTCACTGTCCGCTCCGATTGTTTATGAATATTTTCGCAAAATAGATGAAATTTCACTTCTCAGCTGTTTTCCGAGTTAGTCTCAAGTCCGCGAGAAAAGCTCCAGTCTAACGCGTCTCCATTCAGCGCATCGAAGAGGTTCTCGTTCAAAGTCATCCAACTCCAGACTCCCTCTTATTTAAAGGTAAAAGGAATCGAAAACTTATTCAGGTTCGTTAGTTACCATTCCGTGCGAAAGTGAATTTTGCGTCAACCACTCGTATTACTCATTGTTAATATTAATTTTTATTAGATCCTCTTATCATAGCATTAGTAGATATATTAAATTTTCAATATTTCATTTTTTTTATGTAATTAAAAGTATATTTTTGCCCTAGTTGTTTAATTAGATACCCGGAACGCTGCAAATGGCAATAGATATATAATATTAAGAATCCTCCCTGGTTAAAGAATCAAAGTAAAAATAAAGCACTCTTAGAGAAAAGTGGATCGGAGTTATTCATGTTCGGAGCAAACGTACATACGTATTTGGCCGTATACTACGACACAATGAATCAGCTGAATGTTTCAGGAAAAACTATCGTGGATATATATATAGTTTTTTCAGAGAAGTGTGTTCTAAATATTTTGAAGATAATCCAGTATAACTTGGAGGTCCGTGAATTATTGTAGAAATAGACAAGTCATATTTTTTATACAAACCCAAGTGCCATCGTGGAAGATTTCCGAGCACTCCATTATGGGTTTTGGTCTTGTTGACACAAGCAATAAACCTGATGTAGGATAGATGGAGATTGTGAAAAAAAAGAAATGCAGAAACGTTACTACCAATTATACAAAAATGATTAAAACCTGGAACTATAATTCATAGTGACGAATGGAATGCTTACAGGCGTATTCAATAAGATATTAGATTTACTCACAGGAAAGTGAATCATTCGCTTTGTTTTATTCACCTAATTACTCAAGTACACACACAAACTATCGAGCGCATTTGAATAGGCAAAAAGGTTGGATAAAATCAATGCATTGATGTAGGAGATTACACTAAATTCATACTTAGACGAATTTATGTGGCGTGAAAGGCACATAAACAATACATTTTTTATTTTTTGTAATACTATTAGTTCACAATATTGTTTTAATTAAACTTATAATAAATATGACCTTTTATAATAACCTTTTTAATTAATCAAAGACAACTTTTTTATATTAGTGTAGTAAAAACAAGAAAACTAACCTAACCATTCAGTTAAATTAAAATAAGTTGGGGTCCGCAATCTATTAGGTTAAGGAATAAGTTCTTGCGTTTTCTTAATGTTGTGTTGATTTAAGTTTTGTTGACGTGATTCGTGCACATATTAAGAAACAATAATAAATAATGGGGTCAAAATTTGCAAAGGTTAGGCTACGTCTCTTAACAGCGTAGAATATTAGGCTTTTGCTTAGGCTACGCCTTGAAGTTGAGTAATAAGTCATTGCGGTTTATTTAAAAGTTGTGTTAATTTAATTTTTGTTCTGTACCCTCAAAATGGAATGTCAAGTTGAAAGAAAGGCGAATTTTCGACCATTGTTGTGATTCATTTTGAATCGAAACGGGAACAATGCAAACGCAGCCAAAGCTCGTCGCGATATTTGTGCTGTGTACGGAGAAAATGCTTTATCACAAAGGACAGCTCAATGGTGGTTTTCCCGTTTCAGAAACGGTCATTTCAATCTTAATGACGAAGAACGTTCTGGTCGCCCTATTGAGTTGGATGAAGATCGATTGAACGATCTTCTTCATGAAAATCCTCGTCAATCGACTAGATAATTGGCTGTACAATTGGTGTGTGATCGGAAAACTGTAGTGAATCACCTTCATTCGATGGGGAGAAGTTAAAAAACTCGGTGCATGGGTTCCGCACGCTATGGCGAAAGCAACAAACTTCAACGCTTCACGATTGCCGCAGGTTTGCTTGCTCGTCACAAGGCTACTCGTGGATATAAGGACAGATTTTTTCACCGCATCATGAATGGCGACGAAATGTGGTGTGTTTATGTCAACATGAACCATCGAAAACAATGGTTTAGCCTCAATAAAAAAACACTTCTGCGATTAAAGCAAGGACTTCATCCACGAAAGACGATGCTGTGTGTGTGGTGGGATTGTGAAGGCATCATTCTTTATGAGCTCCTTCCGAACAACGAGTTTGTCAATGCAGAACTCTACGTTCAACAAATGTATCGCATCGCCGAAGCTATTCGTGAAAAGCGACCTCATGGACGTTATGGAGTCCTTCTGCAACACGATAATGCTCGTCCTCACATTGCGAATATGACAAAAGACGCCATCCAAACACTTAATTGGGAAATCCTAAGGGATCTTCCATATTCGCCAGACTTGGCTCCATCGGATTTCCATCTGTTCCGATCGTTCTCCTACAATTTGCGCGACGTTTCGTTCAATACTGATGTGGAATTAAGAACCTGGTTAGACGAATTCTTCGAGTCAAAATCCAGAGATTTTTATTGCAGAGGCATTGAAAAACTATTTGAACATTGGGGAGAAGTAAATAACACCGGATAATACATTATTGATTAAATTGCCTATTGTTACAATTAAAAATAAAGTTTTTCTAAAATTTTTAATGGTAATGAATAAATTTGATAAAACTGCAAGAACTTATTCCTCAACCCAATACGAAAGGCCAAAGTTGGGGTACTTATTCTCCATATGGGTTACTTGGAGCCGTAATCTACATATAATCCATTACCTCTGCCTAACTTACCCCTATATGCTTTTGCCTGAGAGCGGCTAAAGATTTTAAATAGGAATCATTTTCAGAAGTATAAATTCTTAAAAGTGATTCAAGATTTAAATTTGTTATTTAGCTTCTTAATTTAGATTTCGTATTCTTCACTTCTTCATCAAGGAAAAGTTTGCTCGCAAATGTACGTCGACCCAAAATGAACAAGTAATTTTTTAGCAAATTGCTTTATATTAACAAATGTTTGCTCATTGATAGAGACAGAAAATTTAATGGTAAGAGAATTCTTAAAATCATTTGAATGATGCAAATTACTTGCAAGCTCGATCAGTTGAAGCTTAAAATCAGGGGGAGCTTCATTAACATCAAAATGAAATGGGTCAACTAACAGGCGAAATTCACCTTCTAACGTGGAAAAATCATTAAACCTTCTAAAAATTCAATGTGTAAATTATCAAAAACTGGGAGCCATATTTAATAAAATTTGAGGTCGCATAGATAAGAAACAATATTTAAGCCAAAAGTTAAGTCTGCTATCCAATTCTCACATTTTCACTGCGGGTAAACCAATTCTTGTTTCATTTCTAAAAATATATCAATCTCTCTTCTTAGCTCCCATACCATTTTTTCAATACCATCTTATATTAATATGAAAAATAACATCAGTATGTTCTGATTTAAGTTCTTCGATAAAATGTATGAACTCTCTATGGTTCAATCCTCTTAATCTGACAAAGTTTACTATTTCTATGACGGACTTAATAACATGATCCAGCTGGAGAATATCTTCACAACGAGATTGACGGTGAATAATACAATGGTGAAATTTAACGATTTGACCTGGATTTATTTAATACGATTTCTCTTGAATTCTTGCAGTAAGCCTTAAGTTTGCTTGTAAGACTTGGTCATACATCGGTAGTAATGCTCACGATTATTTCCTATCTAAATTCAAGTTTGCAGCTAATTCTTCTGTCAATTCAAGGCCACTAATAAAAATCAAAATATGCGCAGTGCCTTTGATGTCACAACTTTCACCAGGGCGTCAAGGACCAAAGAGAAGAAATCAAGATTAGTTGCTTCATTTTTTAATTGTCCTTGAAAATTTTCTGCGATTACTTTGATTCGCCTCACAGCAGTATGACGAGAGAGAGAGAGAGAGAGAGAGAGAGAGAGAGAGAGAGAGAGAGAGAGAGAGAGAGAGAGAGAGAGAGAGAGAGTTTTTCAAACCAATATTTTTCTTCTAGACAAATTAAGGCTGAACTGTTGCCAACTAAGCATCGCTTAATAAATTTGCTATCAGAAAATGGCTTGTTATGTTTGACAATATTATAACTAATCATGTAACTTACTTTGTTAAGTTAAATATCTGTTTTAAAAAAACTTCTAAAATTTACCTTTTGCTTTTCTAAAGCATTTTCCATTTCAGTATATTTTCTTTGGTTTATCTGGCAATTTGTCATACATATTGACATGTTTCGTTTCATAATGGGGCTTCAAGTTGTAGTGTTTAAAAGCGGCAACAAATTCCGTACATATGACGCACAGCGTTTTATCATTTTCGAGCTTGAAAAAAGACTTATAATTCCACTCATTATTAAATTTACGATATTTGTCTAATTTTTGTTTTTTCCATCCTCTAAAGATTACTTTCAATATAAAGTGGTTAATAAAATACAAATACAATCCCCTACGCTTAATTAATTATAAATGCGGAAAAGCGGCATTATACTAACAAGTTTTGAACAGACTAACTTTGTCACCAATCGACTCACGAAAAATTGCCACATATATATGCAGTGATGCCAAATTTCTTCCCATTTGCGCCAAATCTAAATACATATCTTATTTAATAGAGCCAAAGGTTAGAGATATTAAGTTTATGGACTAATTTGAAATATATTACGCGCTACGGCTATGACACTTAAGGCCAAGGCTTAGGTTTTAACGACACTTATTTTCAAAGCTTAGGTTTTATTAACTGCACTTAAGGGTAATGCTTAGGTTTTAACTACACCTAAAGCAAGGCCTAGGTTTGGACTGCACTTATTGTCAAGGATTAGATTTTATAAGACATTTAATCGCATGGCCTAAGTTTTAATGGTACTTAAGGGCAAGACTTAGGTTTTAACGGCTCTTATGCGCAAGGCTTAGGTTGCAACGGCACGTAAAGGCAAGGGTAAGGTTTTAACAGTAATCAACAGCAAACAATAAGTTTTATCGGCAATAAAGCACTATGCCTAGCTACTGGCTTAAGATAAATTCCTAGAATTTACGCTCCTAAGGGCGAAGATTAGGTTCTATCGGCAGTTATTGGCAATGCTTAAGTTTTAACGATATTTAGGAACCAGGCTTGGGTTTTAACGGCACTTAAGAAAAGGGATAGTTTTTAAGGTAATTTAGGCTCAAGGTTTATATTTTAACGGAACTCAAAGGCAAGGTTTAGGTTTTAACGGTACTTAAATGCAAGGCTCAGGTTTTATCGTCAGTTTTAATGAAGGCTTAGGTTTTAAAGGTAGTTAACGTTAAGGCTTAGGTTTTCATGGCATCTATAGGCATGGATAAGGTTTTAAATACACTTTAGGCCGCAGCGGTTCCCAACCTGTGGCCAAATTGCCAAAATGGGCCATGGCAAATTTCAGGTGGGCCACAGAAATTTTATATTTTTTAATGGGTTATAGCGCTAATATATGGGCCACAGCTCATTAATTGGGACATAAAACTTTTATTGACTCCTTGTCTTTGGTTAATGAAATTAAATCCATGTATATTGTCGTAGAATGGACTCTCGACGATATACCATATATAACTATTCTTTGAGGGAACTTATTTAATTATTTTTAGAGTGCGTGGATGTCTGGGTTGACCGATATTATGTATCTTCGATATGCTTAAGAAGTGGAACTGAGCTCAAGGATAATAATATGGCTATCATTAATATAATAGAGTCTTATTAATAAAAACTATCAACAACACACAAAACGGAAAATATTGACATAAACAGAGAATTGGAAAGGGTCGTGGGAAATCTAGCTAATCCGAGGATTAAGAGATTTAAAAAGGTAAAACAAATATAAATTAAAGGGATGAGATGGTTCGCTAAACCATTTAAAGCACAGGATAGAGTTGAAAAAAAAGTTAAATACTCAAATGTAACGTTCGGCTTACGTAATTACACTTGTTGTGCAGAGGAAGGCGACGTGAAGGAATTTTCGGTCCGCTGGCGAGTTCCAGCCGAAGGGGGGGGGAATTAAATAATCCTGACGTGGCGTCTTGGGAATGAGAACCGTTTCTTGACGAACAAGGTGAAGAACAATGGCTGTTCTACGTTGTTCTCTTCTGAACAACAGGGGGGTGAGAACCGTCTCTTGTCTACGGGCTCGAGAACAATGGCTGTTCTAATGTTGTTCTCTTCTGAACAACAAGGGAAAAGGTTGAGAACCGTTTCTTGACGAATGGGCTTGAAGAACAATAGCTGTTCTACGTTGTTCTCTTCTGAACAACAGGAGGGGGGGAGAACCGTTTCTTGTCAACGGGTTCAAAAGAACAATGGCTGTTCTAACATTGTTCTCTTTCTGAACAACAGGGGAAGTCTAGTGGACTTTGCGTCACGAAGGCTCGAACCTTGGCACTCAAGGGATATTGTCCTTCTTCTGGACAAGTAATGGTGGATCTCGAGGTCAAGGGCCCTTTGGTGCACAAGGTGAGACTGGACCGTAGTGATGTCTCGCGAAGAAAATCTTGATCTCTAATCTGATCTTAGTGGTAAAGTTTCCAAATAAATAGTCGGGACATCCCCTTGGCGTGGGGGACAATGGAGTGGGGGCTTCGAGGGAATGCACAGCCAAGCCTGAGAACAATACCTTATCTGCCCATAAGCCTAACTCAATCTGGCGAGGTGGGCGCATGGGGCGGACGGGGGAAGATAAACCTCCTTGTTTAAACATTGACTCAGGTGGCTGCGATAAGGCGCCCGTCTTCAAAGTGAAGATGCACGTGGGTAGCATCGTGGTTTTAAATAAAATGTGATAGTGGTTGAAATTAAGCGGCCTCAACCCGTTCTATCACACCCCTCCATTCCGGGGGAAGTTGTCACTTCGAAAAAAAAAGAGAGAAGGGACAACGATAGAGCTCCGTTATGGGGAACTCGTTTTCTTGTACCAACCGTACCTTCATGCACCTAAGTAGTATTACCTCAATACATATGATTATTTTGATCTTTTGATTATAAGGGAAAATAACCTTTAATACAAACTTAATAAAAAAAGGGACATGGAACAATGAAATGATATAAAATTTGTACATATGGGACAAAATAATTTAGACGTAATTTAATGGGTACAAATATATATACATACAAAAAAAATAGACATTGAGCGTTACAAAATTCAGACATATACATTAACTAATTATATTACAAGAGAATCTAATTTAAGTCGTACAAGACGGTATATACATACATGGAGATCCTAATCCTACGGATACAATTACTCTACGCTATTCAGTAACGCATTCCTACTGAGTGCGTCAGCGACCTGGTTATTGGAACCTTTTATATAATTTATTTTAAATTGATACTCTTGCAAGAGTAAACTCCAGTGCATAATTCGGCCGTTGGAGTGTCGTACATTCCGAATATATGCTAACGGACGGTGGTCGGTTCCTATCTGAAATTCTTTTCCTATCAAGTACCTTTTGAATTTGTCTATAACCCAGATAATTGATAGAGCTTCCTTCTCTATAGTGGCATATCTCTTTTCGCGTGGTAATAATTGGCGACTAGCATATGCAACTGGATGACTCGTTCCGTCATCCTCGTATTGAAGGAGTACACCTCCAATGCCATCGTTGCTCGCGTCGGTCTTAATCCCAAAGGATTTTTCCGGGTTGGGCAACTTTAAAATGATGGCAGAAATGAGCTTACTCTTGAGCTGATTAAAATGGGAAACAGCGACATCATTCCAACGTAGACGATCGCGGAAATTCTTTTTTAAAAGGGAGCTGAGGGGCGCCGAAATTGCAGCGAAATTTGGAACAAATCGCTGATAGTAAGAAGCTGATCCTATGAACGATCTTAATTGATTCTTTGTAATCGGGAGGGGCCTTTCGGCGATTGCCTTAATCTTGTATTCTTGGGGACCCAACTGACTTTGTCCTATTTTGAAACCCAAGTATTTTATGGTTTCGTGGGCAAAATGGCATTTGCTGGGGCTAATGGTGAGGCCATTTCGCGCAGTCGCTCGAAGAGAGCTAATAGGGTGGTTAAATGGTGACTCTATTCAAATAGTTCTTGTAGCTGACTCTTATGATGTGGTGTCAGCTACGCGTCAATATCCAGGTCAGAGGGTTCCAAAGACTCGCCTGGTAGGGAAGGAGGAGGGTAATCGGCATCAGGTTGGATGCACCCTGTCTGTATTACATTGAAGGACTCCGCGGGGTAATCTTCTTCATGCGTCGATGTTTCGTCCAGTGTTACGAACGTATCTCCAGTGGCGCGTTGGGGGTACTTTTTTTCTTTGGGTCCACGGACAGTCTCCGTGTCCTTGTCTTGCGCCCTATCACCTAAGGTTGTTAGTAATTCACACTCCTTTTGTGCCGTCCTAAAGTCCTGGTTAAGGGTCTCCGCGAAATCGGACGGTAACGGGGTTCTGATGGGGACGGGTTCCTGGGCTTCTTTCTTAGCTCGGCCTCGAGGAAGGGCGGCCTGATGCACAGGGTCGGAACTTACTTGAGGGCTCTGTCCTATAAGTACAGAACAAAATTTTATGGGTGCTGAAATGACTTCAGCCCAGCCATCATAATATTGACACTGCAGGTAACATCTAACGACGGGGAATCGGTTCGCCCGCCCAAGGTAGTCATGTACCACCGCAAATTTTTCGTGGTTATGGTCCACTGGGGGAAGGAGCTCGTCGGACACGATGAAACACGTACATCCTGTGTTCCTGACGAGAGTCGAGACTCGGCAGCCGTTCACGCTGCCCTCCTCAAATTTCAAAGTTCCCGATGAACTTTTATCGAAAATAAAATTTACCTGGTGGCCTGACGGAGGGGGAGAAGTTGCTTCTTGGGTCTGCACCACCGGGAGGGCCGGGGTGGCATTAATCTGGTGAACTTGGTGGGCTAGTCTGCTCTTAAGCCTAGAATTTGGGGGGCAATTCCAGCTCGTGTGGTTTTCTACACCACAGGTGAAGCATATGATTGGTCGCTTCGGGGAGAGAGATGGAGGAGAAATCTTAACGGGAGGTTTGGAGTCCCGTTGTTGGTTTTGGGGAAAAAAGTTTTTGGGTTTTACAGGGCTCGGAAACTTCGTCGGTTTTCCTGGAAGGGGCGCGAATCCTTCCTTCTTTCCTTGTAGGGAGATTGGGGAGAAGTTCGATTCTCCTTTGGGTATAAATTATGGCTTGCGGCATATAACATCCGCTTCTTCGGTACATTATTTAAAGGTCTGGCACCGACGATCCTTGACGAACGCGCGGATCTCCGTCGGGAGAGACGCCAAAAATTGATCCCGCAACACGGCGTCTGTTAAGGACTCGTAGTTAGGATCAACCTTTGAGGATTCTAACCAAAATTTAAAACTCCTCTGAAGAATGTATCCGAATTGACGGAACGTCTGTCCGGGTTTAATACGACCTCCTCGAAATTCTTAGCGGTAGAAATCGGGAGTCATATTATAAGCGGCCAAAACCTCAGCTTTTAAGGTGCTGTAGTTAATTGTACATTAAGATGGTAAAGATATAAAAATTTCGCGCAATTTACAATTTAACAAGGGAAGTAATCTGGCTACACCTTCAGCCTCCAGATCCATGTTATTGATTTCGATCTTTTCGAAGTGGGTTAAAAATGCTCCAAAATCCTCTCCGTCCTTGAAATTGGGGAGCTTTAGTGGGAGATTAGGGGGGGGGGGCTTATGAACGGGAACTGGCTGACTGTATCTCTGCTTCAACACGAGCTAATTCAATCTGATGGTGAAGCTCAGCTTGTCTTTTCCGTTCCTCTCTTTCTTGTCGTTGGATTTCTCTTTCTCTTTCTTCTCGTTGGATTTCTCTTTCTCTTTCTTTCTCTTCTCGTTGGTTTCTCTTTCCCTTTCTTTTTCTTTTCTTTCTCTTTCTGTTCTTTGCTCCTCTTGAACGTACTCAATTAGTTCTTTTCCGGAAAGTCCCATGAATTCTCCTTGCGCTTTAAAGATTTCGAACTGAGTCATCTTTGCACTTGGGGACGCAATAGTCAACCAACTAAGATTCCTTGCAACAAGAATTATGCCTTCTAGAGAATAAGCCTACCTAAATATTGGCACTGACCTATTCGTACTTGGTTTCTCGATCTAAATAACCACTGACTAAAATCACACACAAAAAAAAACACAACAAATTATTATAACAGTTCCTTGAGCTACTCCAGCTTCTTACGTTTAAAAAAAGGGGATAGCAATCGTTAAAACAAAAGGAAACTACTATACTCTATTATTATAACGAATAATACTATGCTTTACTCGACTGAGACCAGTGTTTGCAAAGATATAGCGTTAAACCTTACACACCTGACACCAAATTTAAATAGTATATATATATATATATATATATATATATATATATATATATATATATATATATATATATATATATATATGTCGTAGAATGGACTCTCGACGATATACCATATATAACTATTCGTTGAGGGAACTTATTTAATTATCTTTAGAGTGCGTGGATGTCTGGGTTGACCGATATTATGTATCTTCGATATGCTTAAGAAGTGGAACTGAGCTCAAGGATAATAATATGGCTATCATTAATAAAATAGAGTTTTATTAATAAAAACTATCAACAACACACAAAACGGAAAATATTGACATAAACAGAGAATTGGAAAGGGTGGTGGGAAATCTAGCTAATCCGAGGACTAAGAGATTTAAAAAGGTAAAACAAATATAAATTAAAGGGATGAGATGGTTTGCTAAACCATTTAAAGCACAGGATAGAGTTGACAAAAGGGTTAAATACTCAAAGGTAACGTTCGGCTTACGTAATTACACTTGTTGTGCAGAGGAAGGCGACGTGGAGGAATTTTCGGTCCACTAGCGAGTTCCAGCCGAAGGGGGAGGAATTTAATGATCCTGACGTGGCGTCTTGGGAATGAGAACCGTTTCTTGACGAACAGGCTTGAAGAACAATGGCTGTTCTACGTTGTTCTCTTCTGAACAACAGGGGGAGGTGAGAACCGTCTCTTGTCTACGGGCTCGAGAACAATGGCTGTTCTAATGTTGTTCTCTTCTGAACAACAAGGGGGAAGGGTGGGAACCGTTTCTTGACGAACGAGCTTGAAGAACAATGGCTGTTCTACGTTGTTCTTTTCTAAACAACAAGAGGGGGGGGGGCAGAACCGTTTCTTGTCAACGGGATCAAAAGAACAATGGCTGTTCTAACTTTGTTCTCTTTCTGAACAACAGGGGAAGCCTAGTGGACTTGGCGTCACGAAGGCTCGAACCTTGGCACTCAAGGGATATTGTCCTTCTTCTGGACAAGTAATGGTGGATCTCGAGGTCGAGGGCCCTTTGGTGCACAGGGTGAGACTGGACCGTAGTGATGTCTCGCGAAGAAAATCTTGATCTCTAATCTGATCTTAGTGGTAAAGTTTCCAAATAAATAGTCGGGACATCCCCTTGGCGTGGGGGACAATGGAGTGGGGGCTTCGAGGGAATGCACAGCTGAGCCTGAGAACAATACTTATCTGCCCATAAGCCTAACTTAATCTGGCAAGGTGGGCGCATGGGGAGGACGGAGGAAGATAAACCTCCTTGTTTAAACATTGACTCAGGTAGCTGCGATAAGGCGCCCAGCTTCAAAGCGAAGTTGCACGTAGGTAGCATCGTGGTTTTAAATAACATGTGATAGTGGTTGAAATTAAGCGGCCTCAACCCGTTCTATCACATATATAATTAAAATATATTTAGATTATAGTAATTTACTAATTATTTAATGTTTTAATGATTTTTAATTTGTCAGCCATTGTAAATACCGTTTTCTTGACGGTAATTTAAATTCTTTAAAAACTTCAAAACGCGTTGTAACTTGTCTAGATGTCTTTAATTTTTATGTACAATAACGAAAATTGAATTGTTGTGTCAGATTTAAAGTAAAATAAACTTAAGAAATTAGTGTAATACTGTAATTTAAAATAATGAATAATGAAAATGTTTAGAAACTATGTGTCTACTTGTCAAATACAGCTGATTGACCGCGGCAACATATTCTGGGCTTCTTTAATTGCTTATAAAATTGTTAACTGGAGCTTTGAAAGCTTTCCAGGCATCTTTTTCTATGTCCGTCATTGATGCCTCGAACTGCGGATCTCTCATAAAGTTCCTGATCTGAGGACCATCAAAAATTTCCGCATGGAAATTATCGTCACTGATTTGTGGAAATTCTTGAAGAAGAAATTTAAAAGCTTGTCCTTCTTTATTAAGGGTTTTGACCTAATTTTTCATTATGCCAAGCTTTATATGCCATGGAGGAAGCACTAAAGGTTCAGCTATTACATTGTTTGATTCAATTCTAAATGCTTCCCGTGGAAACCAAACCTTCTTCTCATAGTGCATACTATCTGCACGACTGTCCCATAAACATAGGAAACGGGGATGCTTCGTGTAGCCTGTTTGCATCCCAAGTATATGAGACACTACCTGAAAAGAAATTCAGCAGGGTATTTTAATTCAAAGTGTAATATTTCTAAAAACAAAGTCAAAGTAATATTTCTTAAAACAATAGGAATATGAATATGTACTGAAAAATCCTGTATGCCGATGCATTAAATCATTGCATTGAAAATAATTAGATATATGAACATCTTATTTTGAGTTTATTGAGTTGTGTTGTATACCTTCTCAATTAGGATAAGTTCCCCATTAACCCAATAGGATGCATTAACCTATAGGGACACACTTCAACAAAAAATATAACTCAAAAATGACTCATGATTTCCAGATTTGCATTCCTGTAAAATGTAAATTGACCAAAAGGTGTATTCAAGTATTTAAAATTAAAAATGAAAATGTCAATATCAAAAAGCTTAGAAATGCCAAGTGTAAAATGATCATACCTTTAAGTCACCACATATCCTCCACTTATAGCTAGAGTAATTTATTGCATCCAGCATTTTTTTCATATTTTCATAACTTTCAGTAAGTTGGATTGAATGGCCTATATGAACGGAAGCTATGTTGTTACCAATATTCAGTAACACAGCTTTTAAACTTCTACTGGAGGAATCTATGAACAGTCTCCATTCTAATGGGTTGTAGGGAATTCAAAGGGCCTCAACAAGTCCTTTAATATTGGCGCAGTATACTAAAGAGCTGGAAGAATGCTGTAAAAAATAGCTTCGAAACTCTTGTTCTCTATTTCTATACCAAAGAAATGTTGTTTCTTAGCGAGAAGATTACTTTCACGAAGTCGAGAGCCAAGAAGTTGTGTATTCTCCTTTGAAAGCCCCAGATCCCTGGTAAGGTCATTTAACTGAACCTTAGTGAATGGTCTTGCGACCATATCATGTGTGGAAACCTGATAAGACTCAGATGTATCATAATCTTGGTCAACTTCCATATTAATCTCTTCATGTACCTCTATATGTTCAGGGGGAGAAGGTATAGGAATTCCTGGGCCATGGGGCAGGGGTTTAATGGCAGAAGGAACATCCGGATATGCCACACTATGTTTATTCTTCTTATTTATAACTGTGGAAAATATAATTGCATATTACATAAAGGAATTGATTTGGAGTTGAAGATAGTACATAAATGTTTAGTAAAAGATATGTTCATGCTGAAGTGAACTATGTTAGTTTTTAATTTTATGCTAAGCCTATGCATAATAATGACATTTTCAGGAGCCAGTATAATAGAGAAAGCTTAAATACTTGATACAATGCTCACCCTTAAGATTTGTCATGCAAAAATAGCAGTCCGTAGTGTGGTCCTTGCCCTCTCTCCACACCATGGGAACACCAAAAGAGAGAGAGTTCTGTACTTCTGTTTGCCCTGACTCCAGCGTCTTAAACTTATGTAGCATCCCTTGCAGCAGATATGTTGTGCAAAACTATTATCTTGATCTCCTCGCCTTACTCCAAAATATGCATGATGCCAAGATTTAATTACAGGAGAGATTGTACATTGTTGCGCGAAAAAAGTCCCTTTGCCGCAAACATAGCAAAATCTGTCAGAGCTATTCTTACATTTTCTGTTCATTTTAAACTCAACCACTATTATTATTATTATTCTTATTATTATAATGCTAAGCAATTTTTAACGTGCAAAAATATAAACTTATTAACATAATTACTTCAAATGTACACAAAATTTACTGCGAATACAGTAGTGCAAAAATTATTGAAATTTTGATGTAATATAGAACATGTATAAACTATAAAATTATTATCACCCCCTGTATAGCAAAAACTAGACCTGGTAGAGAAAAAAGGATGCCAGATTCGGATTTAGGAGGTCAATTTTATTAAGAAACACTACAGAAAACCTAAGGTACATTTTTGACGCAGACCAGTGTAATTAATTGATTGCACCACCATTGCACTTTTGTGACAATCTTGTTTATTATAGTTATAACTGGTCTTCACTGTTTTGTTATTATATTAGGTGAGCAACTTGTATTTCAGCTGTTTTACTCAGCTCTTATATTAGTTATAGTTATTTTGTATAACATATTGTAAATTATAATTTTTAGTGGTATACCATGAGTTCGGCAATAGGCTCTGCTTCTATACCAGAGCTGTATAAAAAGTAAATGGCAAATAATTGCTTAATCCCAAAATATTATTGGATGAATTTAATTTTTAATATAAAAATTAAAATTTAATTTTGTTGCCTGTGCTGTACACAGGTAGCGCACACAGAATATATGTCCCTGATAGTTTTGTGTATTTGTTTCATTAAGTTTATTACTTCCTGAATAACTGTTACTTTAAAATAGACAGTTTAATCCTTAATTATATTAAGTCAATTTTCCAATCATAACAATATATTTGTATTTAGATTGTAGGTAGTTATCAATTTATTTTTTCCTCACAGATTACCCATGGCTGATACGAAGAAACCATGCCGAAAATACATACGCAAGGGAGTTTTCAGCATGACTTTATACAGTCTCCAAGCAATATAACAAAACTAATGTGTCTCATATGTATGACAGAACTTTATAACGATAGTATGCGCTCAGTTAAACTTAAATATCATTGGAGAGTAAGCACAAGAAAAAGAAAGACAAATCATTAGATTATTTAAAAAAACTTCGTAATGATTTCCAAAGACAGAGCACTGTTTACTTCCTTATTCCACAAGTATCACAATAAATTAGACAAAGGTTTCATCGCATCTTATGAAATTTCCAAGCTAATAGCAAAAACCGAAAAACCTCCTACTTTTGGTGAAGATTTGATTTTGCCCTCAATATATGCGGCGGTTTCTATTTTTATGCAACAGAGTCCCCAATAAATTACTAATTTTATTCCATTGAGCAACAATACAGTATTAAGATGCATCGGTGAAATGGCAGAGGATATTTAAAATCAACTAGATGCACTTTTACAAGTAATAAATTTTGCGTTACAGATTGATGAAACACCTTTACCTAATAACCAAGCCATTCTTATGACGTATGTTAGGTTTTTTGATGATAATAGGGAACTCTGAGAAGAAATGCATTTTTTCTCGCAGTCTCGTGACAGATACCAAAGGTGCAACAATATTTAAAGAAGTATTGGACTACGAGTATTTCCAATAAAAAAATATTTCAATGAGCAACATCATAGCATGTGCAACTGATGGTCTGCTGCTATGATAGGTAGAAACAGGGGCTTTATTGCATATTTAAAAGAGGTTGTCCCTATTGTGTTCATACACTGTGTTGTTCATCCTGAACATTTAATTGCAAAAAAATTGGGAGGACGTTTGAAAGATGTTTGTAGGTGAATTCCACGTGGAATTTCTTTTCCAGCACGGAAGTTCCATGCGTTGGAGAAGGTTCTGTTAGGCTTTAATTGGTAAGCCACCCCCTTCCCTTCTTCCACAAGCAATTACCTCGAACCGCGTCCCCCACGGACTACTTTATACGGGTTAGAATCGCCTCGGCAAGAAGATTCGAGGCTATTCGAGAGTAGAGCTGTTTCCCACTCACCTCCGTGGGGAGAGCCTCGGACATATATAGTGCTCGTCTTCCATGAGGCAGACACAGAGTTGAGAACTCTCACCTGGACCCAAGAAGATTCCCCTAGTGCCAAGTCAGGTGCTAACAACAAGCAAAGTGACGGCTGAACTATTTGTGTGTCGAAATTAGCCCCAGCCAGTGAGGTAATTCCATTTAACGATCGCTACTGAGCGATTTTTTCCGAATTCACTCATCAACTCCTGTCGAAGCCCCCCTCGTTCGCCCCTCGTTTTTCGGGTGGCCGAAATACTATCCTCTAGACCGGACGTTACCGCCCCCTCCTTTTTGGAGAACCGTCATCACTTTAACTTCCCGCTCAGAAGCTTCCAAGCGCCCTCGCCTCACGTGCAGAAGACATCCGTGAAGCTTTACCCCGACGTCTCACCCAAAATCCATCGTAAGCCAACCCCTCTCTCCCTTTAGTAACCCATTTGAGTTCATCCTCCCCATTTGAATAGTCTCCTCCTGTAATACATTAAATTTTAACTTCATAGTCTGATGCATATCTACAATCTCCCCCCCCCCTCCCTCATTACCGATGTAATTTTGGCTCATTAATTCTCTGATGAAATTTTTCCCATTTATTCTCTTATTTATGTAAATAAAATTATATTTTTGTGCATGCCTTTTTAAATAACCTTGAGCTTAGCCATTGCCTATATTTTACCTGACCTCGTTGCACTCTTATCTCGCTATTTCGCCCGTCGAAACTCGTGGTGTTCCGTCCCTTTGTCGGTTCGCCTTTAAATTATTGGTCCCTCTCCTATAGATATAATATGGTATTGATGTAATGTAATGTCATACCACGACATATATATTTATTAATATACATATTATATACTTTTGGTGTCAAGTGTGTTTGGGGTTTTTAAGAACCTGTGTCATTTTAATTTCAACATTAGAAGTTCTCTTGTTATTCCCGTCTATCCCTTTTATTTTATTTTTTGTAGTGTGCCGGAAGAAGGCAAGTTCAAGTTAATTGAAGAGAAGTCGAACGTAATCTATTTAGATTTTGTGTTGGACCCCATGTAATTAAGTTTTTTTTATTGTGTTTGAATTTTGGCGACTCTCCTGGTTATTAATCCAAAAGACTTAAGGTCTTTGGTGTCCTAATTCCGGTAGGACCATTTTATTTTTTTTCCGCTTAGAAACAGCAGAGGTAGGTAGCTGTATCAAAAAAAATTTCTTTTGTTTTGTGAACAAAGGCCTTCACGAATATTCAAGTATTCGTTTCGCGTGGGTAGTATCTTAGCTCGTTCGCGTGTTAGTGTTCCCTCAGTTAACCGCGTAACAATGTCATCCTTCGAAAAATTTAAGAGTCAGGGTGAAATGTTAGGTCTTTCGGGCAAAGACCTGCTAAATTACGTACAGGAAGAAGAGAGGAACGAACGGGCAGATTAAAGGTAGATGGAGATGGAGAAGAACAGAATGGAGATGGAGAAGAACAAAATGGAGATGGAGGAGAACAAACTGAAAATGGAGATGAAGAACAAAATGGAGATGGAGAAGAACAAAATGGAGGAGAACAAACTGAAGATGGAGATGGAAGAACGTGAACAAATTAGGCAGATGAGCTGGAAATGAGCCGAAATCAAATGGATTCTCAGTCCATCAGTTCCCGGACTGAAATTCCCCAAACTCCTTCAGTCAACCTTCCCGCTTTTAATGATGGAGAGGACTTTGGGTCATTTTTGACCCATTTTGAGAGAATCTTTCAGATCAATAGATGGGATCTCGAAAATGATAGCGTCGCTCGTTTACTCCCCCTATTAAATGCCAAGTTAAGGGATATATTCGTATCCCTTCCCCCGGAAGCAACTTTGAACTATTCCACGTTAAAGTCCCATTTGTTAGCTGCTGTTCATATTAATTGCGAATTCTACCGCTCCCGATTCCGCCAGGAAAGGAACCTCCCTGGCCAAACATTTCGACAACACGTGTACATCCTCCAAAGACACCTTCAGTGTTGTTTGGATGCGTGCAAGATTCCCCAGGTCTACGAGTCCCTTCTGGACTTCTTCCTTAGGGATCAGCTTTTAGCTACCTTGGCTCCCAAATTTCGCGCCTTCATTAAGGATAAACGTTGTGCCACTTTTAAGGAGGGCTTGGAAGAGGCCGATGTCTACGCAGGTAGTCACGATTTATACCCTAAGGATGTTAAAAAGGCTCCCCAATCGCCCCCCAAAACTAAATTTGATGGTCCTAAGACTCCCCCTAAATTGGTTCCAAGGTTTACCAAAGTTCCTAGTCCCTCGAAGCCAAGAAACTTCCATCCACCTGAACACCGAGACATTAAGCCCCTCGTTTCTCCTCCCCCGGTTGTGCCGTACCAAAAGAACCCGATCGTCTGCTACACCTGCGGAGTTCCCGGCCATTACCGCACGAACTGTCTTCAAAACACCCGATTCGTAAACTCTCAGTCCCACCAATTGCACCATATCTGGGCTGCCCCTGACCCCCTCCTTCGCCTCAGGAGACCCCCGATCCTCCCTCGCCCGCTAAAGGTCCGGTTTATCAGGTTAAATTCCTCTTTAATGAGAACAACTCTGGTGGATTGAAGTTCGAGAACGGAACTGTGAACGGTCGCTGAGTATCCACCCTCGTCCGTGACACCAGGTGCACCTGTATTATAGTGTCTGAGGACCTACTCCCCCCTGTTGGCCCCGACCACAAGAAATTTGCGGTGGTCCACGAATGCCTTGGCCGGGCCAGTCGTTTCCCAGTAATTCGTTGTCACATCGAGTGTGACTATATGCCTGGTTGGGCCGAAATGGTAGCGGCCCCAATCCAGTTTTGCTTTGTTTTGTTCGGTCAGAACCCCGTAATCCAGGACCATCCCGTGGCCCAGCTCGTGATTACCCGTACAGAGGGAGCCCTGGAATCCCATGCACCCGTTCCCCTGGAAACCCCTATCGACCCGGAGTTCCAAGCCCTCCGGAGCGACAAGTTTTCCCGCGCCCAGAAGGAGTGCGCAACTCTTCTCCCTTTTGGGAGAAAACTAAAGCCCTCGAGCGTGAGTCCACCCGAGGTAACAAACGAGTGTCGTATCTCGTGAATAAGGACTTATTGAGAGGTATAAGACCTAATGTGATCTTAAGTCACGAGAACGAAAATTCAAGACTGGCGCGGAGGTGCTGGTGCTACTTCCCACGGGAAGCAAAAAACTTCTTAGCCAGTGAAAGGGACCCTACCCCGTCCTCGAGGCTAGAGGAACCGTGGATTACCTCATCCATACTCCGGCGGGAGCGAAGGTTTTCCACGCGAATTGTATATATTATCTCATTAATGTTCTTAATTATGATTTTTTTTTTTGTCCACTAAATTGTTTAATCTTTAGTCCAATATTTATGCCTCCATTTAATTATATCCTTTTTGGGGGGTTCAACTGGAAGGGCGCCAATGTTCTCCTGTGATTTTTTTTGTTTTTAAATTGTACTAGTTAACTTGTCTCTAGAATTGACCCGTTTAAGGCTTATGTCCGTAAATTCCCCGCTGAGCTCAGATAAACGTTTTTTTTGTGTCCTTTTGTCGAAGCTGGTCAGAATTTCCCTAGACCCTTGATAATTCTAGTTTGACGGGTGGGATGATCCTTTCATACGCAACTGTTCTGTAAAGCATCATCTTTCGGTTGGGAGATGTGTGGGGAATTCCACGTGGAATTTCTTTTCCAGCACGGAAGTTCCATGCGCTGGAGAAGGTTCTGTTAGGCTTAAATTGGTAAGCCTACCCCCCCCCCCCCTTCCACAAGCAATAACCTCGAACCGCGTCTCCCACGGACCACCTTTACACGGGTTAGAATCACCTCGGCAAGAAGATTCGAGGCTATTCGAGAGTAGAGCTGTTTCCCACTCACCCCCGTGGGTAGAGCCTCGGACATATATAGTGCTCGTCTCCCATGAGGCAGACACAGAGTTGAGAAGTCTCGCCCGGACCCAAGAAGATTCCCCTAGTTCCAAGTCAGGTGCTAACAACAAAGCAAAGTGACGGCTGAACTATTTGTGTGTCGGAATTAGCCCCAGCCAGTGAGGTAATTCCATTTAACGATCGCTACTGAGCGATTTTTCCGAATTCACTCATCAACTCCTGTCGAAGCCCTCCTCGTTCGATCCTCGTTTTTCGGGTGGCACAAATTCTATCCCCTGGACCGGACGTAGCCCCCCCCCCCGCCTTTTGGAGAACCGTCATCACTTTAACTTTCCGCTCAGAAGCTCCAAGCGCCCTCGCCTCACGTGCAGAAGACATCCGTGAAGCCTTACGCCGACGTCTTACCCGAAATCCATCGTAAGCCAACCCCTCTACCCCTTCAGTAACTCATTTGAGTTCATCCTTCCCATTTGAATAGTCCTCTCCTGTAATACATTTAATTTTAACTTCATAGTCTGATGCATAACTACAATTCCCCCCCCTCCCTTATTTACCGATGTAATTTTGGCCCATTAATTCTCTGATGTAATTTTTCCCATTTATTCTCTTATTTTTGTAAATAAAATTATATTTTTGTGCATGCCTTTTTAAATAACCTTGAGCTTAGCCATTGCCCATATATTACCTGACCTCGTGGTGTTCCGTACCTTTGTCGGTTCGCCTTTAAGTTATTGGTCCCTCCCCCATATATATAATAAGGTATTGATGTAATGTAATGTCATACCACGACAATGTTCTTGATAATGCAATAAAAGTTTTCAATCTCATAAATTCAAATCAACTTCAAGCTTGTCATTTCCGCCAAGTTGTGCTAATAATGAAGAGGTTAGAAAACTAATTTTGTGAGCAGAGGTGAGATGGCTCTCTAAAGGTAATTAATTTTCTGCGTGGCTTCGTTGAACTATGGGAGAGTGTTGAATTTTTGCTGAATGGCACAGAGCTTGGAGAATAAATCATAGCTGCAAAATCCGACATTTTCTACCTTTCAGATATACTCGTATTTGCAAAGCTAAATATGCTGAACAAACAGCTACAATGAACAAGAAATTTTTTTTTTAATTTGCAAAGAGGCAATCAGCGCTTTTCTTGGAAAGCTTCGTTTGTTCAAGATTAATATCGAGCTTAAGGAATTGCTACATTTTCCAATTCTAGCCACTCTTGAGGAGCTGCTGCACTGCATGAACATTATATTTTCATTTACATCGATCATTTGAAAAAAACTGAACGATGATATAAAAATTAGGTTGAGAGATCTCCTAGAAATAATTCCACGTTGGGCGGTAGACCCATTTGAGACAAATGCAGCTGATGTTGATATCATACTACATGAATTCCTCGTTGAGTTGCAGAGTAATCAAACTGCTTGAGCTATATTTTGACACGGACTCCACAACTTTTGGGACAAGTAATGAAATTGAAACTAATTTTCCATTGCTCTGGGAGAATGTTAAATTATGTTATTTCCCTTCCAAGGGGTAATCAGGTTTGGACAGTCTTTCTCAGCTCTTATCAAAAAAACGAAACCGCTTAGAAATTGTAAGTCGAGGCGATCTTCGTCTGTCTTAAACAAGCATGGGTCCTGACATAAAAAAAACTTACTAAGCTATTTCAGCCACAAGGATCTCATTGAATAAATGCATTTGAAACTCAATTTTATTATATAGTTTTTCTTATTTTGAAAAGGGTTTTATATTTTGAAGCCAAAGAATTTTGTCTTTAATTTTTCTTTTGTCAGTGTAAGTTTTTGTTATCATCATCATCATCATCATCATCATCATCATCATCATCATCATCATCATCATCATAATCATCATCATCATTATTATCACTAACTCTATAATTTAAGAAGGGGATTTTTTTGAGTATTTGAATAATAATTTCATCTTAATTTGGTTATGACCTATGTTTTTTTATCAAAGTTCAGAAATAAATATAAGTATCGAAATTTTGTGAAATTTATAAAACCCAAAGAATTACAAATGGTGAAGTTCAGAAAATTTATTTTTATATATCTTCTATAACTATATTTTATAAACGTGACATTTTGAAAGGGGGGAAATTTAATTTAGAGTTCCTTTTTAAATTATTATAATTGGTGAAGTTCAGAAAATGTATAAAAATTTAACCATGGCTGCTTTTTTTTAAATTTTAAATTTTAATCTTAGTAGCGAAGCGCAACCCCCCCTCCCCCGTAGCGGGGAGTGTCTATAAATAGTTGTTTCATTGGAGATGCAAAATATTTTTGATGCTTGTATAATTATGTATACGCAATAATAACTGGTATTTTTATTGAAATATTATGCCTATGTAAAAATGAAGTATTTGGAGGGCTATAATAACTTCATGGGCCACATAAAAATTCCGAGTTCAAAGTGGGCCATGGGTTAAAAGAAGCTGGGAAACCCTGCTTTAGCGTAAGGCTTAGATTTTAACAGTACTTAGGGGAAATGATTAAGTTTTAACAGTACTCATTGGCAAAGTTTAAGTTTTAATGGTACTTAAGAGCAAAGCTTAGGTTTTAACAGTACTTAAAGACAAGTCAAGTTTTAACAATAATTAAGGGGAAGATATAGATTTTAACGGTACTTAAGAAAAAGGAATAGGTTTTAATGACACTTGAGAGCAAAGCCTAAGTTTTAGTGGGAGTAAACGGTAAGTCTTATGTTTTAAGGGTACTTAAAGGATCGTTTTCTTTTGGAAGCACTCAAGGGCAAATATTAAGTTTTAACGGCACTTAGTAACACGACCGAGTTTTTTACGACACTTTAAAGAAAGGCCTAGGTTTTGACGCTTTTGAGTGCAAGGGCATTTACTGCAAGTCTTAGGCTGTAAGGCTACTTAAGAACAAGGTTTAGTTTTCAACGGTACTTAAGAGCGAGGCCTAAGTTTTAACGTCACTTAATTGCACGTAAAGGAAAGACTTAAGTTTTAACGGCACTTAAGAGCAAGGTTTAGGTTTTGACGGCGCTTAATGACAAGGCTTAGATTTTAACAACATTTAATAGCAAGGGTAAAGTTTAACAGCACTTAAGAGCAATGCTTAGATTTTAACGGTATTTACGAAAAAGCTTTGTTTTTTCAAAGCACTTAAAAGGAAGGCCTAGCTTTTAACGGTATTAATGGTAAGGTTTATGTTTTGATTGCACTTAAATCAATGCTTAGGTTGTAAGGGCACTCAAAGGCAAAGCTTAGGTTTTAAGGGATGGCTAAGGGCAAGTCTTAGCTTTTAACGTTTATTTTAGGGCAAGGTTTAGATTTTAATAGCCTAAAGGCAAAAATTAGGTTTTAATGTTACTTAAGAGTAAAACTTAAGTTTTATTGGCACTTAAGAGCAAGGCCTAGTTTTTATTGGCACTCAAGAGCAATGCCTATATTTGACACTCTTAACGGCAAGGATTAGGTTTTATCGGCACTTAAGAGCAATGTTTAGGTTTTAACGGTATTTATGAACAAGGCTTGAATTGTAACAGCACCTAAGAGCAAGTTGCGTTTTAACAGCCTTTAAGAGTAAAATTTATGTTTTAATGGCAGTTGAAGCAAGTCAGGCTTAGGTTGTAAATGTACTTAATATCAAGGCTTAGATTTTAAGGGCACTTAATCGCAAGGCTTAGGTTTCTATGGCACTTAAGGACAAGGCTCAGGTTTTAACGGTATTTATGAATAAGGCTTGGGTTCTAACGCTACTTAATAGCCCGGCTTATGTTTCAACAATACATAAGAGTAAGACTTACATTTTAACCGCACTTAAGAGAAAGGTCTATGTTTAACGCTAATTAATCCCTAGGATTAGGTTTTGACGGCACTTTAAAGCAACGTTTAGCCTTTAACAGCCTTGAGGGAAAACATTATATTTTAACGGTACAAAAGAGAAGAGCTGAGGGTTTAACGACCCTTGGTTTTGACGCTCTTAATTGCAAATATTAGGTTTTTATCGGTAGTTTTGAATAATACCTGGGTTTTAACAGTATTCAAGAACAAGGCTTGGATTCTAACGGCATTTAAGTGCAAGGACTATGTTCTAATGGCACGTAAAGTCAATGATTATGTTTTAATAGCACTTAAATCAAGGCTTAGGCTGTAACGGCACTTAAATGCAAGGCTTAGGTTTTAACGGTACTTGAGAACAATGCTTAGGTTTTATTAGCACTTAAAGGTAATGCTTAGGTTTTAACGACACTTAAAGGCAAGGCTAAATGCACTTAATATCAAGACTTAGGTATTAACGGCAATTAATCGCAAGGCTTAGGTTTACAAGGCTCTTAAGAGCAAGGCTTAGGTTTGAACGGCACTTAAAGCCAAGGCTTAAGTTTTAACAGCACTCAAGAACAAAGATTAGGTTCTAACGACACTCAAGAGCAAAGATTAAATTTTAACGGCACATGATGATTATGCATCGTTTTTAACGTCACTTATTAGTAATGGTTAAGGTTTAACGGCATCTAAGGGCAAATCTTAGGTTTCAACGGCTTTTATGAGGAAGCATTCGGTTTTAACGGCACTTTTAGGCAAGGCTTTAGGATTTAACGTACAGTTAAGGGCAAACTTTAGCTTTTAACGGAAAATTAAGGGCAAATAACCTAAAGGGCAATAATTATCTTTTAGCGGTACTTAATAGCAAGGCTTATGTTTTAACAGCATATAAAGGCAAGACCTTGGTTTTGACGCTCTTATCTGCAAGAATTAAGTTTTATCGGAACTTTAGAGCAATGCTTAGGGTTTTCCGTTATTTAAAAATAAAGCTTGGATTCTAACGGCATTCACGAGCAAAGACTATGCTTTAAGGGCACTTAAAGTTAAGGCTTATGTTATAATGGCTTAAAAGCAAAGCTTAGGTTGTAACTGCACTTGAAGTCAAGGTTTAGTTTTTAACGGTACATGAGAACAAGGTTTAGGTTTTATCAGCACTAAAAGGCAAGCCATAAGTTTGACTGCTATTAATGTCAGGGCTTATATTTTAATGGCACTAAATCGCAAAGGTCAGGTATGAGCTCCCTGACCATCACTTGCCTCCCTGAATGCGGGGAAATGAGGCGACAAACAGGCACGGGGAATGACCCTTTTTGGCGTAGGTCACAAAGAAATTATATACGAGTGCTTATTCTACCTTTGACCGATTTCAGTCAAATGGTTATGTAGTTTTGGGAATCAAACAGGGGGAAATAATAATCTTTACTATGTACTACACAAACAATAAAATTTCACAACAAAGGGGACACTATGGGAAATACACCAGAATAATTGGAAAACGAAGTTGATTTAAATGGATGCTACGACACGCGCCGCGAGCACTCACAAACGACTAACCGAAAGAAAACGGAAGGAGGGGTTCGTGGGTGAATCTTCGATGTCGAATAGCGTCGCGCCTCTTCGAAGTTGATAGAGAGAAAACGTAATTGTCTTACAATTTCCGTGGTGAGCCTCGCGAGTTTGGATCGAGGGAGTATTCTCACCGGAAGGAGCTGAGCTGTTTATGGCAGAACCACGAGTCTTCACTTTGCTTGACTGTCGTTAATTGTGAATAAATGTTTCTAGCCTGCGAGCCCTTGGGATGCGTGGGTCGATTGAGAATTTGCGCGTCGTGTCCTTGGCTGATTCTGGCAAATACTGGATAATACTAATTTTCTCATGCCCGGAGGATTATATACAGGGTCGCCGCAAGCGATTTCGCTGGCCGACAGAAGCGGGACCCCTTCTCGTTCAATCACAGCAAAGTTCTTCTCGCGGGGTAACAACTTTCGACTGGCGTAAGCGATAGGAAAACTCTCGTTATTGTTCCCGTACTGGATTAACACACAACCTATACCATCATTGCTGGCGTCCGTCCGGATACCAAATGGTTCGAGATATTGGGTAATCGTAATCTCGGGGTCGACGCTAATTTACCTTTGAGTTGGTTGAAACTGCTGATTGACAGCGGAGTCCACAAGAGTTGTTCTGGGGCCTTCTTTTTCAGCAGTTCACACAGGGGAGCGGAAAGGATGGAAAATCTCTGGATGAATCGCCGATAAAATGAGGCGGAACCCTTGAATGATCTCAACTGTTTCTTCGTCGTGGGCAGCGGCATTTTGACGATAGCTTGGACATTTTCTTCCTGAGAAGCTAGTTGGTTATTCCCTATGCGGAAGTCTAAATAGTCTATGGTGCTAAATGCAAAATTGCATTTACTTGGACAAATTGTTAAATTATGCTCCCTGAGCATTGGAACAGCGTTGAAGGGCGGTCAGGTGCTGGTCCTATTCATTTGTTGCTACATAAAGGTTGTCAAAATAGAACGATATATGGGGTAGCTCATCTAGTATTCGTCTCATCATTCTATTGTAGTGGCTGCAGGCAGTGACGAGACCAAAGGGGAGCCGAAGAAACTGCACTAACCCCTTTTCGGTTGGGAAAGCGGTGTACCTTTTAACCTCTTTCCGTAATGGGATCTAGTAATAGTCCTTACACAAGTCCAGTTCGGTTAGAAACTTGGCTTTCTCAAACAAATGGAGATTTTGATCATGAAGGAGAATCGGCTCTGCATCAAACACAGTAACAGCATTTAGCTTCCTAATGTCGATGCACATCCGATAAGAATTATCCGGTTTCGTGACCATAACGACAGTGAAACAATAGTCGGAATTTGAGGGTTCAATTATTTTTAAATTTAACAATTTATCGACTTCTGCATTAAAGGCTCCTCTTAAATGTACGGGTAGCGGATACGGTTTGGATCTAATAGCTGGTCTACGCAAGCAATTTGCACTTCAATTCCACGGACGATTCTTCATATATCATCACAATTTGGTTAGCCCCTGCGCGCAGTTGATACTACTTAAGGAAGTTTACATAAAAAAAGCTTCCTTTTTGATGGTGTTTCAACCAAATAATCGACGGGATCGCGTTTCTCGATTATTTAGTAGGGGCCCTTCCATTGGCTTAGCAATTTGTTGTTTTCGGTCGTGAGTAATAATAAAACTTCTTCACCGGGCTTAAACCTTCTGTTTTTGACTTGCAGTCAAAGGTAGAGTTCAATCAGGTACGAAATTGGACTTTCTGATCCAATTTTTGGTTGGTAAAAAGCTCTTTAAGAATGCTTAAGGGGCCTCGTATATTCCTACCGAATAACAATTCAAATGAGGCGAACCCCGATGTGCGATGTGGTATCTCTCTGTAGGAAAAGAGAGCCAGCGAAAGATAACGATACCACTCCCTTGGCTGCTCGGCACATACCTTTCGCAAGATGGCCTTGAGATTACCATTCAGACTCTCGCACACACAATTTCCAGCATGGTGAAACGGGATGGTAAATAAGGGCTTTACCATAAGCAACTTGCCCACCTGCTCCATCAAATGGAATGTAAATTGACGGCCACGATCCGACAATAATTCCTTTGGTAATCCGATACGGGAGAAAATGGCAATAAGGGCTTCGGCACACGAGATGCTGTCGATCTTCTTGAGCGGTAGTCTCATGGAATCTGGTGGCAAAATCGACCAGAGTGAGTACGTAGCTATGGCTATCATTGGACGGTGGGTGGATTAGTCGGATCAAATCAATTGCCACTCTGGGGAAGGGTTCTTAAATCACTATGCCCTTCTGCAATGGGGCCGGCTCAACTCGTCCATTAATTGCATTTTTTCTGGCATATGTCACATGATCGACAATAGCTCAGAATTTCATTCGAAGCTAGGAGTTAATAAAAATACTGGAAAATTTGTTAGGCAGTCTTTGTGTGGCTAAAATTACCCGAGAAGAGACTGTCTTGTGCGAGGGGCAAAATAAGTTGAACGTCAGAGCGGGAAATACATAATGCTTGGGACTCGGAGTTATCTCCTTCTGAGCATATGCGATAGAGGAGGTTATCATTAACGAGGAAAGAAATTACTTTGTTACATCGAATAGACTCTTGTGTCTTATTTTGGGCCTTAATCCATAGAGGGGCGAAGGGATTCACAATCCTTCTGTCTTTTAGCAAAGTATTCGTTCACTACATTGCTGTATTCTGAAGCGCTGGGAGTTCCCAAGGGTGTGGTCGCTTCCAAATCTTCTTTTGCTTGTGAGCGGGTGATTACAGGTTGAGCCACAGGGGGTGTGGAAACCTTGGGATTCCGACCAATAAGAACAGCACAAAATTTAATGGGTGCTGCTACGACTTCGGCCCAGACAGTAAAATAGGCCCAGTCGATATGGCACTTAACGATGGGGAATCGATTAGCGCGCCCAGGAGGTTGTGCACAATTGCGAAGCTGTCAAACAAAAAATTCACATCGTGGCTGGCGATTCAGACGGGGTTTGAGAAGGTGTGGGGATGGATATTCCTCAAGTGAGAGTTTTGAGGGGGATTATAGGAGGGAAGCTGGATTTCACGTTTGACGGGCGATGGAACAAGTTTATGTTTACAATCACCCGTTTTCTTAATAAATTGGTCTTTGTTGTGGGAAATGAATTTATGTTTGTTTACCTTAGATTTGGGAGATGATTCCATTTTCTTTCCTTCTTTGGGGTAACAATTGTGGCTTGCTGCGTAGACATCAGCTTCTTCTACGCATCCTTTAAAAGTGATTCATCTCCTGTCCTTGACGAAACATCTAATTCCTGATGAGAGAGACGCCAAGAGTTGATCCTTGAGGATGCACTTTGAATGCGTCAAGCCAGAAATTAAGGTGTTAATGCAAAGTATAAGCGAACTGACGGAAGGTCTGATTTGGCTGAATGCGGCAATGTCTAAACTTCGCGCGGTAAAAATCTGGGGTCATGTTGTAAGCGGCAAGTAACTCGGCCTTCAATGTGGAATAATTGATAGTTGCCTCTGACGGGAGTGAAATAAAGATATCCCTTAGTTGGGTGTTAAGTAGGGGCAACAATTTAGCCACGCCGTTTGTTTCGATGTCCCAGTGATTTACTTCAAAGATCTTTTCGAAGTAGGTTAGATATGAACCGAAGTCTTCCCCTTCCTTGAAGACAGGCAGTTTGATAGATGCGAGTTGTTGTATCCCCGTTTCCGAATTGATAGAGAATATTTAGTTCCTTGCCCTTATCATTTTTAATTTGCGCAAACTAATTTTCTCCCTTTCTTCTCTTTCTTGTTCTTTCTCTTCCCTTCTTTATTCACGTTCTTTCTCTTCTCTCTCTCTCTTCTTTCCACTCTTACTGTTCTCTCTTCTTTTTGAATATAGGACATTAGGTCTTTTCCAGTCAGATCCAGAGATTCTCCTTTTGCCTTAAGGGTTTCGAATGAAGATATGCTGTCGTATCAACTTTCACACTTAAAAAAAATAAATAAACGCACAACAAAAGAATGTAGCGGGTTTGTCGAACCCGAATTAATAGTCTTTTACTTAAACGCACTTAGAAACACTGACAGAAGTGCAACTGGGTTTTACTTGACCCAATAATATATCAAAAAACAATAAAGTTTAACAACAAAGGAGACACTATGGGAAATACACCAGACTAATTGGAAAGCAAAATTGATTTAAATGGATGCTTCGGCACGCGCCGCGAGAATGCACAAACGACTAACCGAAAGAAAACGGGAGGAGGGGATCATGGGTGAATCTTCAAGGTCGAATAGCGTCGCGCCTCTTCGAAGTTGATAGAGAAAAAACGTAATTGTCTTACAATTTTCTTGGTGAGCCTCGAGGGTTTGGTTCGAGGGAGTATTCACGCCAGAAGGAGCTGAGCTGTTTATTGCATAAGCACGAGTCTTCAAGTTGCTTGACTGTCGTTAATTGCGAATAAATGTTTCTTGCCTGCGAACCTTTGTGGTGCGGGAGTCGATTGAGAATTTGTGCGTCGTGTCCTTGGTTGATTCTGGCAAATACTGGAGAATACTGATTTTCTCATGCTCGTGCTGGGAATTAAATACGGGGTCGCCAAAGCGATTTCGCTGGCCGACGGAAGCGGGCCTTTCTCCATCCAAAGGGGCGCGGCGGAGGTGAACTTCTCACCCTCTCGCTGATCTTTTCCCGGGTTCCAGTTTGGCTCGTCCTGTCGTACCGGAAGTTTACCCAAAGACGCCGATTAAAGGTCTCCTCGTCTGTGAGATACTCCCTAGGCCTCTGCGTCCACGTGACTCTCTCTCTCTGACAGGTACTTAAGAACAAGGTTTAGGTTTTAACGGCCCATGAGAGCAAATCTTAGGTTTTAATGGCACTTAATGACAAGGCTTCGATTTTAACATCACTTAAGGCTTTCGTTTCAACGGTTCTTAAGAGTAGTCTTACGTTTACCGACACTTTTCGACAAGAGTTATGTTGTAACGGACAGTTAAGGACAACAACCTAAAAGGCAAAAATTAGGTTTTAAATGTAATTAAGAACTAGGCTTAGGTTTTATCGACACTTAAAACAAGGCCTAATTTTGATTGCACTTAAAAGCAATGGCTAAGTTCTGAAGCTGTTATGGGCAAGGATTAAGTTTTATCAGCATTTTAGAACAATGCTTAGGTTTTAACGGTTTTTAAGAACAAGGGTTTGATTGTAACGGCACAGAAAAGCAAGGCCTATGTTTAACGCATTTTATGGTTTTGGCTTATGTTTTAATGGCAGTTAAAGCAAGGCTTAGGTTGTAACACTACTTAAAGGCTAGACCTAGTTTTAACAGTACTTAAGAACAATAATTAGGTTTTAACAGCACTTAAGGGCAATGCCTAGGATTTAATGACGATTAATGGTAAGGTTTTAGTTTTTACTGCAATTAATGTCAAGGATAGATTTTAATGTCACTTAATAGCAATTCTTAGGTGTTAATGGTAATTTAGGGCAAAGTTTAGGTTTTAACGGCACTTACAAACAAGACCAGGCTTTTTAAAGGGCTTAAGGAAAGACCTAGGTTTTTAACTTTAGTTCCAACGGCACTTTAGAGACGGCCTAGGTTTTTAGAATACGTAAAACTAAGGCTTACTTTTTAACGACTCTTAAGAGCAAGGCTCAGGTTTTAACGGCTCTTAAGAGCAATGCTTAGGTTTTAATGGTGCTTAAAAGT
Organism: Ceratothoa steindachneri; assembly: GCA_963969495.1. Classification (NCBI taxonomy): domain Eukaryota; kingdom Metazoa; phylum Arthropoda; class Malacostraca; order Isopoda; family Cymothoidae; genus Ceratothoa; species Ceratothoa steindachneri. The sequence goes on along the minus strand of OZ018318.1, from coordinate 27,310,650 downwards.
GAAGCTTAGGTTTAGTGTCACTTAAGATAAAGGCAAAGGGTTTAACCGCATTTAAGAGTAACCCTTAGGTTTTCACGGCATTTAAGAGTAAGAATTAGGTATTAACGGCATTTAAGGGCAAGGCTTAGATTTTAACGGTAGTTACCAGAAGCGCAAAAGTTTTAATCATTTTTAAGAGCAAAGTTAGGTTTTAACGGCACTAAAGGGTAAGGCTTATGTTTTAAAGGATTTAAGCACAAAACTTTGATTTTAATAGTACTTAAGGACAAGGCTTAGATTTTAATGTGACTTAAAGCAAGACTTAGTTTTTAACGGCACTTAATGGCAAAGCTTAGGTTTTAACAATACTTAAAGGCAATCCTTAGGTTTTAACGGCATTTTGAGAGCAAGGTTTAGGCTTTAATGGTACTTTAGGGCAATGGCTAGGTTTTGACTACACTTAATGACAAGGCTTAAATTTTTACAGCACTTAATGAGAAGGCTTAGATTTATGGGCACTTAAGGCAAGGGTTAGGTTTTAACAGCCCCTTTAGGCAAGGCTTAGGTTTTACCGGATAATAAGGGCAGGGCTTACTTTGAAACAGCCTTAAGGGTATAGATTAGTTTTTAACCGTACTTAAGAGCAAGACTTAGGTTTTAACGACCCTTAAAAGAAAAGTATATTTTTTAACCGCACTTCAAAGCAATATCAAGATTTTAACGATCTTGAGGGCAAGCATTTGTTTTTAGCGGCACTTAAGTGCAATGCTTAGTTTTTAATGGCCCTTAAAGTTAAGATTTAAGTTTTAATGCCACTTAATGTAACGCTTGGTTGTAACTGCACTTAAAGGCTGATTTATGCCTTAAGAACAAGGCCTAGGTTTTAACTTTACTTAATGTCAAGGGTACGATTTTAACGGCTCTTAATTGCAAAGCTTAGGTATTATTTGCACTTTAGGGTGAGGCTTAGATTTTAACTGTATTTAAAAATAATGCTTAGGTTCTAACGGCACTTAAGGGCAAGAGCAAGGTTTTGACGACAATAATTAAGGAAAGTCTTGTGTTTTTATGACACTTAAAGCAAGTTTTTGTTTTTAAAGGCACTTAAAGCAAAGCTTAGGTTTTAGCGGTATTTAAAAACAAGGGTTAGGGTTTACTGGCAATTAAGGGCAAGGCTGATGTTTTACCGACACTTAAGGAAAGTCTTTGCCTTTTACTGCACTTAAAGGCAAATCTTAAGTTTCAATTGCACTTAAGGGTAAGGCTTAGCTTTTTAACGGTATTTAAAAATAAAGCTTAGCTTTTAACAGTACTTAAAGGTAAGGTTTAAGTTAAATGGGTTTATGTTTTAATCGTAGTTAAGTGGAGACCACAGGAAAGGATTGATTCATTGCAAAAGGTTAAAGTATGCAATGGCTACAAGAAAACTGCTATTTATAAAAGAATGAAAACATCACCGGGAGAAATGTATGTGAATTTTAAGCAAATGAGCTGTAAACCATTGCTGCATTCCAGTCTTTAATGATTATCGAATGTTCTCTGAAAATATTCGGCATAAATGATACAAGTATATTTGCCGCCTTTCTTCTCACCGTATTCTGGTGAATAAACTTAGGTTCAATCGATGGTCCAGCAAAATGATACTCCAAGGACACTTGGATCAAAGGCATAATATATCTATCTATCTATTTAAGGTAGAGATTAATGAAGACGACTTCTCCTCCGCCGAGGACTGTTATCTCGCGCCACACCACTGCACCGTGAACTGCAATGGCTGCTCATTAAATTTCGAATTACTTTAAAAGTCTTCCTCGAGTTTAAAATCCTAAACACTCCAATTCCTGCCTTCGCCATTGGCTGTATCCAGACAACAAAGAGCACGTCACTCGGGAATTGCCCTCCAGCTTTTGGTACCTCGCACTCATCTATGGTCTATGGGTGATCGCGCCTTCTCTGTAGTTAGCCCAAGCTGTGGACTGGTCTTGCTGCTGGCATGCGCTCCTCTCACTAGTCCGGATCTTTCAAGTTGGCTTTGAAAACCCACTTCTATTGTGAGGCCTTTTCCTAGTCGATGGTCGGGAATAGGCGCCATGCAAAACCTCTATTATTATTATTATTTGTTTAGCAGATAGGGTAAAGAAGAAATCTGGATTCATCCATGTGATGCCGAGAGAAAAATGAATTCAAACGACTGGCTTCTTAAAGGTCCCAGTGTGCTCGACAAGTTTAAAATAGTTAGTTTAACTATCCTGGTGAGGGGCTACAATTTGGAGGAGAATACAAAATCATGCTTTTGGTAGCCTTGAGTGAAAGTCATAGAATCACTAGAGTGTAATATTATTGAGGTATTCCGAGGAAAATGAAAGTTAAGATTCCAGGCCATCCAACCATTAGGCTTAATTTAACCCCCTCAGACTTTTCTTATTTCGCCAAATAAAAAAAATACCCACGAAAGAACTTGTTTTCATTCAGTAATGAATGGAAAAATATCAGCATTGCCGTGGTTCAATTAACCTATTCAGACTATTATGAAAGCGGGGGAGGGGGCAATCTCAAAATATAATCTGCAAAAAGTCTAAACAAAAATGCAGGTTATTTTTTTAGTCGCGTGGACGCGATTCTATAAGTTACTATGTCAGTCGGATGCTAACCATTTAACTTTTGTATGAGTTTTTATAAGTTTTGAAGGTCGAAGGTCAGAAGAGGTTTGTTAATTGATAATACGTTTGTTAATTAAATCTTTGTTGTTTTTTCAACATTATTTAAATATTTGAGAGCACGCTACTTAGGCTGACATTATTAACATTGTGTAGGTTGACCCTATTAACATGTTATATGTTTACCTTGTTAACATTTTTAGGTTGACTGACCTTGTTAACATTTTTAGGTTGACATTGTTAACATTTTAGGGTTACCCTTGTTAACATTTTGTGTTGACCTTTTTAACTTTTTAGGGTGACCTTGTTAACAGTTTTAGGGTGACCTTGTTAACATTTTTGGATTGAACTTGTTTTTAGGTTGATCTTGTTAACACTTTTTAGGTTGACCTTGTTAACGTTTTAGGTTGACCTTTTTAACATTTTTAGGTTGACCTTGTTAACTTTTTAGTGTGATCTTGTTAACATATTTAAGGTTGATCTTAACAATTTCAGGGTTGATCTTGTTAACATTTTTAGGGGGACATTGTTAACATTTTAGGTTGACCTTGTTAACATTTTAGGTTGACCTTGTTAATATTTTAGGTTGACCTTTTAAATTAGGTTGAACTTTTTGACATTTTTAGGTTGAGCTTGTTCATATTTTTAAGTTGACTTTAACATTTTTAGGGTGACTAAAAAAAATTCGGTTGAACTTGTTAACATTTTTAGGGTGACCTTAACACTTTTAGGTTGAACTTGTTAACATTTTAAGAGTGACCTTGTTAACATTTTCAGACTAACCTTGTTAACATTTTTAGGTTGACCTTGTTAAAATTTTTGGGTTGACCTTGTTAAAATTTTAGATAGACCTCGTTAACATTTTTAAGATGACCTTGTTAACATTTCTTTTGTTGACTTTGTTAACTTTTTAGGTTGAGCCTGTTAACATTTTATAGGGTGACTTGTTAACATTTTTAGGGTGACCTTTTTAGCATTTTTAGGGTGCTTTGTCAACATTTTTAGGGTTACCTTGTTAAAAAAAAATTAAGTTGGCCTTGTTAACATTTTTAAGCATACCTTCTTAACATTTTTAGGTTGACCGCATTAAAAAATTTAAGTTGACCTTGTTAACATTTGTAGGTTGACCTTGTTAACATTTTTAGGGTGACCTTAATATATTTCTATGGTGACCTTGTTAACATTTTTAAGGTGTCGTATAATGCCCCTTTTGATCCTTCCACTCCTGACACCACTTTTGTCGTGGTATACCTTGTAGAACGTGATGTACTTCTTTGATGAAGTAGGCTTTGATCTAAGAGTGCGAATTTTGGTGTTATAAGGAAGAGCCGCTTCAACACGTAAAGGATAAGAGGAAACACACAGGAATTATCCCCAAATAAACATATATTTTAAATTTAACATTTAACTATGAAAAACAAACAGTAATCACATTTATATCTTCGTCCTAAGCTAACTAGACTATGCCAGTTGGCATCTAGGCCTATTAAAATGTCTATGATGACAAAAATAAACAAATAGGATACACGTAAACACACCAATTGGCGATTAGTATTTTTATCATGACCCTTTTTGATTAGCGTTAAACATTAAATTAAAGTACTCTCTTTTACCAACAAATATGACCGGGGTTCACGCACAATTGTCTTTACTTCTATAAAATCGTGCAACGTTCTAACCTCATACTATCGCAATATGAATATAAATGTTCTTGCTAACTTACATGACAGACGAGATCAGGGTTGCCGGATGACGCAGGAGGGCTTATCTCGCGCTTTGGATGGTGTCGTGGCCGATGATTGAATTTCGTAGAGGTGGGATGGCGGATTAGAGGTAGTGCGAAGTCAACTTCTTATTGCAAATTTGCCTCTGGTTAAGTTAAGAAGAAGGAGAGAGTTACGTTGCTCTTCGCTCCGAGAGTCTTCTTCTGATTGATATTGACGCCTCTTGGTGTCTGATTCTTCAACGTAGAGTTTCCAACTAGATTTTGGGGTCTTCGGAGAGATTTTTTTTACGGTAATTAAAGAACGGGACCTCGTAGGAGCTTGGTTCTTATCCTCTCACTCTTACGGAGCTATAGATGTGAGAGTCACTCGAGTGGGAGCGGGTTTACTTTTCTCCAGTCAGACTTCTTCTAAGTCTGTAAATGATTCTTCGGTATGGCACCAATACAAAACTTGACGATTTATGTTAATTCGGCCCGGGAAGGGATGGGGGGGATCGATCTTCTCAATCTGATCCTCTCGTTTCTCGCGCAAATCGTCTTGTCTGGCTGAAGGATCGATCTTCACGAACTGAACCTTCTTCGCCTTTCTTACCAAATTCTAATCCTCTCTCTTTCTTTCGGGGCTTATTTATATTTGGCCCACCACACCATCTAAGGGATAAGGGGCGAGGCCACAGAGGGGAGCGCGAATGGTGAGTTCGCATCTGGTTTGAGCGAGAAGTGCAGAGGTTGGCGCTGAGTTGTCCAAGTCGGCTTGCTAATTAGAGAGACTCTCAACCGTCACAATCCTTGACGTGCCTTTTGACTAGCACCGCTTTTTTGTGATATAACCACGGGTTTATGGGTCTCGTAGGTAATTGGATCGTTAGAGCGTCGTTTAAGGGCCTAATATGGTTGCCTTAGCACATATGGTTGCTCCAACTACCTAAGCGGCGGGGAGATCAAACAGGGTAGGCAGCTACTGTTATTCGCCGGCTACCGTTCGTTCCCACGATTCTCCTCATGGGGCTCGCTTCTCCGGCTTTCTCCACCAGGGAGGGGGGGACTTTAAGGTATGTGTCCTCCTGGCCCTCCGGGATGCTTTATCTAGCCATTTCTCTACATAAGGTTACCTTGTTAACATTTCTTAGGTTGACCTTTTTAATTTGTTAAGGTGACCTTGTTAACATTTCATAGGTTGACCTTGTTAACATTTTTAGGTTGACCTTGTTAACAATTTTGAAGTTGACCTTGTAACATTTTTAGTTTAACCTTAAGATTTTTTAGATTTAACTTGTTAACATTTTATAGGTTGACTATGTTAAAAGAATAGGGTAACCTTGTTAGCATTTTCAGGGTGACCTGGTTAAGATTTTGTAGGTTGATATTGTTAAAAAAAATTACGTTACTTTGTTAAAAAAATTGAGGTTGAACTTGTTAAATTAGGTTAATCTTTTAACCTTTTATATGTTGACCTTGTTAACATTTTTAGGTTGACCTTGTTGACGTTTATTAGATTGACCTGGGTGAGATTTTATATGTTAACCTTAACATTTTTAAGTTGACATTGTTAACATTTTAGGTTGACCTTTTTGACATTTTTATGTTGGCCTTAAATTTTTTAAGGGCATTATTGTGAAAAAATTAGGTTGACCTTGTTAACATTTTTAGGGTGACCTTTTTAATAATATTTCTTTGGTTGAGCCTGTTAAAATTTTATAGGGTGACTTGTTGACATTTAAGGTTGACCTTTTTAGCCTTTTTAGGGTGCTTTGTCAACATTTTTAGGGTTATCTTGCTAAAAAATTAGGTTGGACTTGTTAACATTTTTAGCATGACTTTAACATTTTTAGGCGTCATCGTTAAAAAATTTAGGTTGACCTTGTTAACATTTTTATGATGACCTTGTTAACATTTTACGGTGACCACTGACCTTGTTAACATTTCTAGGGTGACCTTGTAAATATTTTACGGTAAGCTTGATATATTTTCAAGGTGACCTTGTTAACATTTTTAGTGTTTGCTTGTTAACATTTTTAGGGTTATCTTGTTAACATTTCTTAGGTTGACATTGTTAACTTATTTTAGGGTGATCTTGTTAACAATTTTTAAGTAGACCTTGTTGACATTTTTAGCTAACCTTGTTAATTTTTTAAGTTGACCTTGTTAACATTTTTGTTTGACCTTAAGCTTTTTTAGGTTGACCTTGTTAACATTTTTTATTTGACCTTGTTAACATTTTTAAGTTGGCCTTGTTAACATTTATAGTTTGACCTGAAGATTTTTAGGTTGACCTTGTTAAATAATAGGGTAACCTTGTTAACATTTCTAGGGTAACTTTGTTAACATTTATAGGATGACCTTGTGTGCATTTCTATTGTTGAAAAATTAGGTTGACCTTGTTAAAAAATTAGGTTAAACTTGTTAAAAATTTTAGGTTGTTCTTTTAACAAATATTAGGTTGACCCTAGTAACGTTTTTAGGTTGACCTTGGCAAGATTTTAGATGTTGACTTTAACCTTTTTAGGTTGATATTTTAACATTTTTAGGCTGACCTTGTTAACATTTTTAGGTTGACCTTTTAAATAGGTTGACTTAGGTAATATTTTATATGTTTACCTTGTTAATATTTTTAGGGTGACCTTGTTAGCATTTTTAGGTTGACCTTGTTAACAATTTTTAGGTTGACCTTTAAAAAATAGGTTGACTTGGGTAATATTTTATATGTTGACCTTGACAATATTTTTAGGGTGACCTTGTTAACATTTTTAGGGTGACCTTGTTAACATTTTTAGGGTTACCTTGTTAACATTTATATGTAGGTTGACCTTGTACCATGTTTTAGGTTGAACTTGTTAACAGTTCTTAGGTTGACCTTTTTAACATTTTTTGGTTGACCTTGTTAACATTTTTAGGGTGACCTTGTTAACATTTTTAGGGTGACCTTGTTAACATTGTATGTGAACTTTTTTGATTACGCGATTATAGGTTAAATGACGTATTTAGGTTCCTAAGCACAGGGAAGGAAAACCACTCTTCTGTATTTGTTCTTGTTTCGCTACAAAGACTACTAGAACTCTAATGGATACTCCATCTTATCATCTCAACAAAATGAATAATACAGAGAAATATAAATTTTATGACTCTATGACTATATTTCTTAAACCCCAGATCCCTTCGTATTCAATGCACGACTGTCATTTTTGTGAATCAATGCTACTCTCCATGTCTAATACATTCGAGAGATGGCATACTAACACTCGCATAGCAATATTTCTTATTATAAAGGTTATTTTTAGGGTGAGGATTACACCCCCAACAATTAAACTTTACTCCCTATTTTGTCTGAAGTTCGTGGAGCTAAGTTATGTTTAGTGGTTAAAACAAGACCGGCCAATTAATTATTTATTTATTTTTTAAATGATTAACTGTTGATGCCCGTTTAGCAAGAACATCCGTAACCCCAACTGACAAATTGCTGGGTTGTAAATGAAATTGCCACTACAGCTATGAGTTTATATACATCAAAGAAAAATATCGGACGAAGTTTGCTAGTGATAGGAATCGTCAATCACAAAGATTCAAAGGAGCGAAAGAGGCACCAAGAATTTAATCATTTCCCCTAAAATATTTTGTTCACCCTTTATCTTATAAACTATAAGAAAAAAGTGATAAAGTTTCAAAATAATAATCTACCGGATTACTAGAAACGACAAATTCTCGTATATCCTAATGTCATAATTTGCCTCACTACCTGCAACAGACTGAGTTTCTTCTATATGACGAGCGGAGCTTGTAGAGATTTGAATGGTTATATCATGGATAGGACGACTCAATCATTGCCCTAAATGTGCTTGTAGATATGAAAGTACACTTGGAGATCATATGGATACACAATTCTCCCTCTCTCCCCTGCCTGCAGTATCACTAGAAACTATTCTCTCGGAACAATGATACAACATTTCCCTGGAAACTATTCAACAGTTGGATGAATCTCTTGCAAGATATTTACCGTGCCTATTTATTACCCAGGGATTCACATTAATTTGTTCAAGAGCTGTTTGCATTTATGAAAAATAAAAATCATAATAATTCATAAGTAGACAAATAAGATTCGTAAAGTTAGATATATCTTTTAAAATAGAGGCAGTGACTAATAATAAAGACATTCTTATTTAAACACTCATTTGCCGAAGTTAGACGGCCATTTTATTCCAGCGATTTCTATTCAACAATTTTTAGTGATCTCTTACGAGAGAGAGAAAGAGCACAAAAGTAGACAAGGGAAGAGTATTCGTTTGAGCTCCCAAAGCCCTTCAACAGCCATTTCGGTAAGATATAAATAAAACTTTGTGTCGTAAACTGTGAAACTTCTAATTTCAGCTAATTTGAAGCATTTTGTGCTAAATGGGTCGGTCATAAAAGGGCAATTTTTGATCAGTAATAACAGCCATACCTCCCCTATCGTTGCAAACGCTGACTAAGGTGGCTAAATGTTAAGCCTATCCTTTTGAACTTTCGTTGTTCTCATACTACCATCGTGTCCATTTGAACAATAATTTATAATTTATATAATTAAGAGTTTCTAGGTTTTACAACGCATAATTTGTCTTGGCAAAAGCGGTTACTTCGTGGAAGAGATATATAAGTGAAAATGCATTTAAGGCAATATTGTTTTCTGACCAGTCGCGAGCAGACCGATGTCTATAACGGAGAAGGGAGTTCGATTCCACCAATCAGAAAGCGAACCTTGAATTATAGTTTAACCAATCAATTCCGCTATGAATAAGCTTTGTTAAAAATAAGTGTAATATGTGTGTAGAGTTACAAGACGATTAAAAACATTTTTGTACTATATCTAGACGATGCATTGCAGATATATAAGTACATATACAGTATTTCAAGTTCGATTTAAGGACGCAAAAAAGTACATATAATCTTGGAGATTAGATAGATTATAAAAAAAGAAACTTTCTTTATTGTAATAAACTTCTCACCTTCTATTTTGTAATAATGGTTATTTATCAATGTGTATGAATGCACATTGGTGTATTGATCTTCATTTGTTTTAAGAGGGCTGTAATACATGATTCGCAGTGCATTGAAGCAATGCCCAACACCAGCAGCGACTTTCTGAAAAGAGACTCCATTGCTGAAATATAAAAGGGCATTTAATATGTCCGAATAAAGAGCAATTAAATCTGATTATCTGATAAATATGGCAGTAATAGGGTAAAAGATATGGTAAAATACTGTGATGTACAAAACGTGCACAAGTCTTTTATCTCTACGAATAAAATAACATATTTTTTCGTATCGAGGGAATAGGAACTGCCTCAAATTCAAGAACTGAACGAATGTGTGAAACAGGCATGAAATTAACCCCTCGCTCGTAAAATAATTCCATGAGGGCGTTAAAAGGTTTTAAAACAGTATATTAGATTCCCTAGTCCCAACCTGCATTTAAAGTAGACTATTATATCTACTCCCTAACCCCTCAAAGATGACCTGAATTCGTTGCGGACTGAAGATACAGGATTGATAGAATTGCGCTCTTCTCTTACACCATTCGCAGGAGCTCAAAATCGTTTACTTTGGCTTCGATGTTCCCGCACACTTCCGAATATCTTAACTGCACACCCTTCTTTACAAACTCCTTCAGTCCTTCAGTTCCAGGTGTTCTAGAGTTCTTGGAGAATGGCCATTATAAAAATAGAAGACGATAAATAGTCGTGTTATCCGATTTTAAATCATCCGAGGATAATAGTGAATTTCGTACATTTTTGTAAGGTTGTAAAACACGCGTGTTGCACGCTGTTGACTCGAACGATATAAATATCAGGCTTACAATTGGTGAAAAATATGTTCCCAGTATAATATTCATGTGTTTCGTATTAATTTAATAGCATTGCTCATACAATGATGCTATAAAAATGGACTTAAAAAGGAGCTCGGTGTCCACGGAAGAGAATTCCAGCCTTAATTTTTCTCCTACAGTCATGGTATGAAAGATTTAACAAACAAAAAAAAATGGTCATAAATGTTTTTTTCGTTCCTACCGTAGGCTGACACACACACACACACACACACACACACACACACATATATATATATATATATATATATATATATATATATATATATATATATATATATATATATATATATATATATATATATATATATATAGATAGATATATATATATATATCAAACCGAAAGCAAAGAGATGATGAACGGAATAATTTTTCTTCGGATTTTTTTTTCTAATTGCGAAAAAAAAATCCGCGCAGAGATGGGGCTCGAACCAAAACAGCGAACAATTAGGAAAAAATAATTTTTTCGATGAAAAAGTTTTCCGTTTAACTTCTCTTTTCTTGTGATTTGATTAATTTATTTTCACCAATCTCTCGATATATACCAGACAATGGCTTCGCGACTAAGATTAATTTTAAAAAGGAGCCCTAAAATAAATTTTCTGAACTTCATCATTTGTAATTCTTCGGGTTTTAAAAAAGTCACAAAATTTCGATAACTGGATGAAAGCACGAAATATTTCAGAAATATTGAAAGTTTAAGTGTGCAAATACTTGTGTGACCTCACTATATATATATATATATATATATATATATATATATATATATATATATATATATATATATATATATATATATATATATATATATATATATCACTAACTCTATAATTTAAGAAGGGGATTTTTTTGAGTATTTGAATAATAATTTCATCTTAGTTTGGTTATGACTTATGTTTATTTTTATCAAAGTTCAGAAATAAATATCGGTCGTATGCTAAGAAAAATGTGAAATGCACTTTTATCAGATTTAGTGTAGCTTCACCATTATTTATAAATTTATTATACGCAAGGGGCTAAAATGTGCATTTCACATTTTTCTTAGCATACGACCGATATTTATTTCTGAACTTTGATAAAAATAAACATAAGTCATAACCAAACTAAGATGAAATTATTATTCAAATACTCAAAAAACTTCCCTTCTTAAATGATTAAATGATAGAGTTAGTGATGCTATATATATATATATATATATATATATATATATATATATATATATATATATATATATATATATATATATATATATATATATATATATATATATATATATATATATAGCGATGGTCTTTTAGACCATCGCTATTAAAATATCGTTTTGCACTAATTAAGATATTTTCATCCTTTTTTAGCAGTTCATGAATTTTGTCTATGTGCCAAGAGATCATTGATATAGATTAGAAAAAGCAAAGGCCTACTAGTGGAGAGGAAAAAGTAGAACCGACTCGAAACTGACTGACTGCGGCAGCCTAGATAACTCTCAAACCAAAACGAGTCAATATTAGCTTTAGCAAGTTTGGTTATTAAGATTCGATGGTAGACACTTTAAACACCTTGGACAGATCTAATAACAGAAGAAGTGATATTTTCTTGTTTTCTATGTTTTCATAGATTTCATTTGTAATTTTAAGTAATGTTGTTTTATTCGACTGGTTATGTCGGAAACTATGCTGCTCATCACATAACTGGTGATTCGTTTCAAGTAAGTCAATTAGTTGAATGACAATTACTGTCTCTAATATTTTAGAATACATACATAAACGTGATACTAGCCTATAGTTTTCAACATTTTCGATATCACCATTCTTATAAATGGGCATTACAACAGGATATTTCCAAAGGTCGGGATAAGTACCAGTTACAATTGAAGTGTTGATTATCACGAAAATATAAACTATGGTAACGGGCAGAGAGTCTATCAAGAAGCAAAATTGAATGCCATCAGATCCACATTAATTTGTTGGTTTGAGTTCTTTTACAATAAGAATGGCAGTCAAAATCGATGGGGGCTGGTCACTCAGAGCTTGATTAATAAACTGATTATTGTACTTGGATTTATCATGCATAGTCTTTCCTATATTAGCAAAATAATTATTAAAATATTTGCTTTCTGTTGGGCGTTTTCGTCTAAATTGTCAAGTTGTCCGGAAGTCTTCTTATTTTTTGGAACTATTCTATTGATAACGTTCCAGGTCCTCTTGATATTTCCCTTATATTTAGAGAATTCTTCCCAGAAATAATTTTTATTCTTTTCTGACAGCATTACATTGACAAGGCCTTTATCCCTTTGATAGGCTCTTTCAATGTCAGAATTTTGTCTCTGCTTTAAATTGTCTTTGAAGATCATCTCTCCTTTTGATTACTTCCTTGATTCTAGAGTCAACCCAAGGAGCAGGAGGCCGCGACATGAGTATGGCTTTGTATAGGGCACACATATCCAAACACTCGATAAAAACATTGCTAAAAAGAAAAACTACGTTATTTACACAATCGGTGTATAAAATAAAATCTAAAATACACGATTCATTTAGAAGAAGGTCACATAAATTATTTTGAGAATTGTTCTCAAGAGAGCGGACAGTTTTACAATAGGGAGTCTTTTATACTTCCTAATAACTTTAACTGTCGAAAGTTCATGATCACCAACCGGACGAGGTGAGACAGGAGAGTTTACTACAAAATTAAGCTAGTTGGTAATTATAAGATCAATAATGCTTGAGGAGCTTCCAGTAGTTTGGGTTGGTTCTTTCACGAGCTGATTTAAATGAAGAGTTTGTATTAATTTTCCTATCTTATTATTTGGAATAAGAAGATTGTCATTAAAATCACCTGGTATGATGAGTGGCTTGTTTTTTAAACTCACAGTCCAAAATATGTACCTCCAAAAGGTAATCAAAACTATTTCTGAGTGCATACGGATGCCTATACACACAACAATATCCAACTGCCAGCACCTACTCTAGTCATGGCATACGGTGTGTTCGCCGACAACGGGAGGCCCACGAAAATATTTCGCGGAATAAGTTTACTCTCTAACTCCGTCGACATTTCTGAGAGTGACGAACTCATTCGGGAGCTGTTTTTAGTCGCATGCAAGTCTAGTTGCGGGCGACTCTACACCACCACCTACACCACGATCACTTACACCACCTACGCCATCTAAACCACCACCACCTACACCACTACCACCCACACCACCACCGCCTACACCACTCAACGCCTACACCACCACCCCTTACCTCAAAACCATCTACCCTACAACATACATCATCTACACGACCACCATCTTCTACACCACCACTACCTACACCACCACATACACTACCATCACATACACCAACATCACCTACACCAACATCACATACACCACCATCACCTACACCACCACCACCTAATTCACTTACACCGCCACAACCTACACCACCTACCTCACCTACGCCACCCACTTCACCTACACCACCACTACCTACACCACCACCTACCTCAACTACACCACCACTACCTACACCACCACCTACACTATCACATACGACATCTACACCACCGCAACCTAGACCACGATCTCCTACAACAGCTACACTACACCACCTACAGCACCACCGATACCACTATCATCAATACCACCGCCACCTACATCACTACCACCTGCACCATCTACACCACCACCACTGATACCACCGACACCTACACCACCACCACCTACCCCACTACCACCACCGCCTACATCACCACCACCTACACCACCCCCACCACCCAAGGTTATCCATGGAATTATTTAGTTTTGACAATAACATCATAACTATTCGGCAGATACTAACGAAATTCGAGACCTTTAGGGTGATTTACATTCTCTTTCGAATGATATACTCGTAATTGCCAAAAATCCTACCAAGGTTAGCCGTGAATCATTTGACAATAACATCATAAGTATTCGGCCGATTCTAACGAAATTTGAAACCCTTGTGTTGTTTTATATTCTCTTTCTAATGATATATTTGCCAAAGCCCTCTCACGGTCATCCTATGAATTATTTTGCAATAACTTCATAACTATTCGGTCGATACTAACGAAATTTGAAATCCTGATGTTGTTTTGCATTCCCTTTCGAATGATATGATTTCCAAGGTCCTCCCAAGCTTAGTCCGTGAATTATTGAAAGTTTTGAAGGTCGTAGGGTCATAAAGCTGTATAAGTAAGAGCACGCGGCTTTTGTTAAACAGAGCTTGTTACAGCGACTCCCTCATCAAACACAAGTCTTGGCCACCCATCATCCAGACTCTTTTTTTTTTAATAAGTGGCAAAATCGGCCGATAAAATAATCGAAAATGAATAAGAAAATGAATAAAGGAGTTGGATTTGAACCTGTGTCATTAAGCAGTCTTCGCTGAAATGACCACGGCGCTCATCGCCAGAGCTGCCATAATTTTTTTTATAACGGTTAAAATAGTTTGCCCCTACTTTTTTGTTACTCTATATCCCATTTTCTTTCTTAAGATTTAATGGTACACGTAATAATAATTTCCTTAGCGTTTATCCGGGTTGTGTTACCGGTTTTCATTTCTTTTGGCCTTTAAATTATATATATATATATATATATATATATATATATATATATATATATATATATATATATATATATATATATATATATATATATGAGTATATCGGTGTATGTTGGGAGCAGCTTCTCATCTATACATGTTTTGTTAAAGACCAGGTTGCACTTTGATTTTATCAATTTTATTTTGGAACGTTCCAACTGGCGGATGCAGTTTTTTTTGTATCTGGTTGGAGATTAAATATCAATTGAGGAAGATCCATTTTATTTTTTACAACTAATTTAGGTTTTGGCTGTGAGCTTTCACCTTTCTTAAGGCATCTTCAGACGGAAGTCTTCGTTATTGTTGAGGCTGCGTTGATTGTGTGTTTTCCCTTGGTTTTGCCTCCTTTACCGGTGAGGTAGCTCATTGCTAGTCGTGAGCAGAAAAGCATGAAATTGATTTTCGTTCTTTGGTACTTTTATAGCTCAAAGTCAGAGTACTTTGTTCCTTTAGCAAAAAAGGTGAAGCACTCGCTCGGAACTGGTGCGTTCGGTGTTAGGTTTGGGGCCCACCTCTTTAATGAGAAGAGCCTCCAGAATCTTTAGGCAGCTAAGGTGAGGGTTTCTTCTGAGTATGGTAGTGTTTTCGACCAGAGTTGCACTTGTAATTTGTGAGTTATGCTATTCTTTGTAATGTGTTTTTATTCCTCCTTCTTGCAAATGCATCGTTAGACGCCCGCTGATGGTAGTAGTGGTCATACCTATATATTGATTATTTGGATGAGGTTTACAGTCCTCAAGGGAGCATTGGAATTTGTATACCACATTTGTAGCCTTTAAGATCGATTGCTTTTCGCGGAGGTTGTTTTTCATTAATAAGTTGCTTACTTTTGTGTTTTTATAATAAATTCGTAAGGATAACTTGTTATTTTCTTTGATAGTGTTACTTTTTATGATATCTTGTAGTATTCTTTCATTTGTTTTGTAAACATCGGTCATTTGGTTATTGTAGTAGAGTGGTATTAGTTTACTTTTTCTCTTCCCTCCTTTACCTCAAACTTGGAGTTGAGAATTTTCTTTTGTAATTTGTCGAATTCTCTGTTTGAGTAGCCATTATTGGTCAGGATCTGTTTTGATCTTCGAATGGATAGAAAAAAGTTTTAATATAGTGAGATAATAAGTGTGCCAAGTTATCTAGCTACCTCAGTATTTGTTCATATTATTATTTCTGTTGTTATTGTCATTTGATTGTTTATCATTCAAGCCTTTGCATTAATAAATGGTCGTCTAGGAGATGTTAATAGACTCGACTTTTCCCTTTGTCTTGCTGTCTTCCAATCTTTACTTTTGGTCTGGTTGTTATTAATTATATGTAAATTTATTTGTTTTTAATAATTACTTCTTAACATCTGTTTGTCCACTTCGGAACTTTTTATTTATTTTTATTTTATTTATATTAAGTTTGTCCACTTCGGATCTTTTATTTTTGTTCTGGTTGATATTTATTATATGTAACTTTATTTTTTTTTAATAATTTCTTCTTAACATTAGTTTGTCCCCTTTGGATCTTTTTATTTATTTTATTTTATTCATGTTAAGTTGGTCCACTTCAGATCTTTTATTATTGTTTTGTTTATTCAATTTTCGAAAAGTTTTTAATCATTTCTGATCTATTTATTTAGATTCGTTATTACGTAGATAGTGTCCACTTCGGATCTTTTAATTCTTTGCCTGTTCTATGCTTTTGATACAATTGTCAATAAATTGGGCGAGTTTCCTGTTGGGATAGTAGTTGACTACTTTAAAATGCTCGTCTAAATCTTAAGTTTCGTAATTCCTCGTCTAGTAGTGGTATAGGGTGCAGCACCTCCTCTCGCATGGTTTGGTAAACCTTCTGCTGCATACTTCATGCCCGGCTACTTAGGGTAACATTTAAGGGTTCAATGTCCGTTAGCTCGTGTAAAACATCTGAAGGAATAAGGTCCCATAGCGTAACATTAGTTATGAATCTTAATGCTTTGTTTTGGACTACTTGCGTCTTTTTTATAGCAAATTTGCTCAGGGTATAGAGGGGAATGGCGGGGTATAGGAGAACCGGCCTCAGTAGCAACATATAAAGCTTCCTCTTGTTGCTTGCCGAAAGATGCTTGAATCGCTAGAAAGCCCGTAGTAATCTCGTAGCAGTGGCTATCTTCTCTCTGTAGTGGGCGTTGTACCCATCCGAGGTTAACTTCTGGCCAAGGACCCGGCATTTCCTGAGGTATTCATATAATTCCTCCTGCACCAATACGTCCGCTGTTTTACGACGGCCCATAGGAATCATTTTGAATTTCTGAACATTGGTCTTAATCTTGTTTATCTTTTCGTAGATGTTGATACTATCAATAGCCCTGCTCGTACTATTAGCAACATCATTTGGGTTTTTAAAGACGCTATCAATGATCTGTGATATGTCATCTGCCAGCTGGACGTACTGGGTAAAGTCTTGGTCGGGGTAGGGCAGGTCGCCAGTATACATTGCATACAATGTGGGGCTAAGACAACCCCATTGTGGTACTCCAGTTTCCAGATTGAATGCTTCCCCTTCGATGCCATTTATTCTCACGACTGCCTCTCGGTCTTCCAGGTAGTTACAGAGTATCTTAGTCAGGTTTCCCTCCAGGCCTAGCTCGTTGATCTTTTTCTTCACTCACGGTAACCACACCTTGTCAAACGCTGAGGACACGTCTCGCAACACAAAGTCGACACTGCCATTTCTGTCTTTCCTGATGGCTATAGTTTCCGTGATCAATGCCAGTGCTGTCTCTGTACCGAGTTTCTTCCAGAAGCCATGCTGTTGGGTATTGTACAGACCATTGGTTTCTAGAAAGGTTCTTAGTCTGCTATTAAGAAGTTTTTCCAGTAGTTTGCCCAAGAACTCTAGCAGAGAGATGGCCTTATAGCTGCTGATCTCCTTTTTTGGATTGCCGGGGTTTGGTATGAAGATCATGCGAATTCTCTTAAAATGGTCCAGAAAGTAGCCAACATTGAGGCAGGCGTTATAAACCACGAGAAGAGCCTCGTGGATGTTAACGGGAGCGTCGTTAAGGAAATGCACTTTTGTGATGCCAGTTATCCCTGGCATTTTTTGTTTAAAATATTTGAGGGCTGTTTCATACTCTTAGTGCGAGAAAGGTCTGCCTTCTTCTTGTGTGAGACGTGCCCTGTCCAAAAATTGATGTGGCGTTAGGTCAGGTCTCAGTTCCTGAAGTCCAAGAAGAACTTGTTCATCATACCTTTTGTCAAAGAACTCATTTTCCTCTTCGCTAATGCGGAAACGGTTTCGACAGTAGCTTCGGAATTCTCGCTCGATGTTTTGGTCTTCCGTATATTTTACGCCATTTACCCTGATAGTTACTCAACTCTTGGAGGGAGTGCCCCACAATCTTCTTATCTGACTTTAGAATTTTCTAGGGTCCCATTCTACGTCAATGTTAGCAATCATTTCATCCCACTGATCTCTTGATTTCTCCATTATAAGATTTTTAATTTCATTCCTCAGATCTCGTAGCTCCTGGTACCGATGTGCCGTTAACCAGTACATGTTTGTAAAGAAGATAGCTGCTCCCAACTGATCCATCTTTTCCTTTATGTTATGGCCCCACCTTAGAGCCGGAAGGGTTTTGTGCTCCGTTCAGGGGACAGATAAGCGGTCAGCCTCTAAGATATTTGAGGTGAGATGATCAAGCTTTTCATCGATATTCTCTAGTGAAGCACCTTCTAAATGTCCAACATGAACATTTTGCAAATGATCACGGTACGTCTCCCAATTGGTTCTCGCCAGGTATCTACGTTTAGGAATTTGCACTTGAATCGGGAAGGGGAAGATGTGGGTGATCATACTAACATTATCCGATAGGATGAAGGGGCCAGGAAGAGTCATGATTTAGAGAGAAGTTCAGATTCGTTAATACTATGTCCGGTGTGGTCGACGATCTTTGCGTGTAAAAAGTCGGGAAGTCGGGTCCTTCTCTCTGTACTATGCCCCTCTCAATCAAAACGCTCAGCGAGTCGCCAGCCCCGTTGAAAGCTGTCGTGTAGTCGGCTTCCCTACAGCGGGCATTTAGGTCACCGATTAAGATTGCGGATGTTTATCTCCTGAAGAGTCGCAGGATGTTAGGGATCGGAAGATATGGGCGTCTGGGTGGTTGATACCCAACTGCAATCACAAGGTCATCGTAAGCCATGGGGATCTTTATTGCCAGGTACGATTCTTCCAAATCCTGTATCTGCTTAAATTTAACCCCTTTTCTAATGACAATCGCCGCTCCGTCATACCGCTTTTTCGAGTGGCAAGCCATCAGTATCTCCTATTGTAGATCTATATATATTCGCTCTCGTCATTCAATCCATGTTCAGATATAAGAACGATGTCAGGATCAATGGATCTAATAATTTCACCATACATTATACTTTTGGCGTGCCAACCATTTACATTTAGCAAGAAAATCTTTAAATTCTTGACGTATTTGGTACAAGTAGCCATGATTAGTTGTTGTTAGATTGATTTATTTTGGTCCCTTTTTCCTTGGCTGGTGGCCTAACCCTTCCCGATCTCTTTTTCTAAATTGATCCTGGTTTACGTTAAGGCAGGATTCGGGGCAGACTTGGATCTCCCCTCGTTTTAAGGCCTGGAGTAAATCTTCTTCCGCGATGTCAGCATAAAAATCCCATTTGTATCTGCCTTAAATGACTCCTTCACCTAGATCACCCACCTTGGATTTCTTAGGTATCAGTGCTGATGTGGAGCCATAAATCATCATGCACAGGTCCAGAGTATTTTTAAAAGGTGCGGGGGGGGCGGAATTTGCCGTTGCCATTGATTCAATTCCAATGTCTGTGGGTGCAGCCGCTCTGTCTGGCAGATTGCTAGTTTTCATTTGGGAGTCTTCTTCTACGGCGTGATCCTGCTTGCGTAGGCGTGGATCGCGAGAGGCCGAGCGAGACCTCGGTGCTGTTTGCTTCATGCCCTTCATTTGGGCGTGGAACAGGTCCCCTGATGGTGGATTATCAGGAAACCACATCGGTTTGAGACCATTGTGGACCAACATTTTATTGAGCTCAGTCGCATCACTTTCCAGTTTCATTACATTGGTGAGATGGGCATGCAGGGTGCACATTATAAGATCTAGCCGCATATTTTAGTCGATTTGCAGCATGGGAATATCCTCCTCGCTTTCTTCGTTGCCTGTGCATATGCAGTGGTATATTTTTTGTTTCTTTCTTCTATCATTGCTTTTTTCTTATCCAAAATCAGCGTCTTCTTAATTGGGCATGCCATTGATAAAGTGCGGTGGGACTTGCCATAATTCAGGCACTTCTTGTTCGGATTCGTGCACTCCATCCAGGTGTGGCCAGATTCCGCGCATTCAGAATTCAGAGCACACCTTCGTCGCGACTTTGCAGTCCCTGGTGGCATGCTTCTCCATGGTGTAGCATGAGAAACAAATCTGGAGCGGAACAAATACTTCTCTCTCGATGCATTCGGCGGAGACCTTCGAGTTGAACATAACTAGTCTATGTTCAGCTGCTTTCGCAGCCATATCTGTCGCCTGGAAAGTCACCTTAAATACATGTGCGTGTTCTTCACCCTCGCGAATTTTATATTTGACAGCTTCATCGATCTTTGCCCAATCCTGCTTATCTTCGATCTCTCTTTTTATCTCTTCTACGAAGTGATTACCAACGTAAGGGTCAATACGCCAACATATAATTGATCTCTTTGCTGAGACGTGTGGAGGAACCCTTGGTACGAGACCGATTTCTTCTAACCTCTCACGTAACTTTTCGCTGAGCAAGGCGTCTAGATCTTGGTTCGTATCGCAGAAGGCCATGTATCCATAGGCCTGATCCTTAAGTCTGAAAAGTGCAATTTCGAGTTTCGAGAAGACAAGTTCAAATACCTTCTCGAGCGAAGGCATCTGACATTGCTCCTTGACCCGGAGCGGGACGCGTTTCTCGCCGTTGGGGTCGTCTATGACGGCCCCAATTGCGGGCATTTCTTTTGAACCTAGCAAGCCCGTAGCGTAGGGGCGTGTACCCGAATATTCTATGGCTCCCCCTTTCTGCCCTACCTAAATAAATTGTATAGGAGGGTCCTCCTTCCTGCCCTGATCCCTTCGCTCTAGAACAGGGCCCCCTTCTTCGCACCCCCTTCGGGGCTTTTTTCTGGGGTTCGGACACATTAGATACAGGCGGCTTCTACAGACCGTAAGTGGCCGAAAGTTTATTAGTCCCATAGATGTGCTGCTGCAGTTGAAACAAACAGATACGCAGGAAAGGTTACAGAGGATCCTGAAATCCCTCGTAGGTGCTCTCTCGTGCACGCGCGGGGGAAACCGCTCGAAGGACCAGCTGGTTCAAACCGGATCTAAGAGCGGGTTTCTTCAAATTCCAAGTATATTCTTCACCTACTAATCCCGGTGGATAATTCCGATGGAGGATGTAGCTGGACTTGGTTCAAAAGTGGTTCTCTTCCGAATGTGCTCTTCACCTACAAATCGCAGTGGAGAATCCCAAAGGCGGATGTAGTGTAACTTTTGCTTTGCTAAGTGCAAGTGAAGCCTCCTAGAAGTAGCAATCTCTTCTTACGTATGAGTTCATTACCGATTTTTTATAGTTCTCGGTGCACTCACTTTCGGCGTTAAGGCATTGACCGAATTTTGTACGTTTTCGATAGTAGGAGGTGGTATATTTTCCGTGGCTGTTTTGTTTTACGTCTACGTCCAGGAAGGGAATACAGCTACTTACACTTAATTAATATGTAAATTTGAGAATGGGATTCTAAGGTCCTTTTGAGTTGTAGTAATTGGTGTTCATCATTAATTGTGAGGTATATGTCATCAACGAATCTGGTGTAAATTTTGGGTGGGTTCGTCATTTTAGTTAAGAGCCTTTCTTCTAGGTTTCCCATGTAGAAGTTCGCGAACGTAGGCCCTAGTGGTGATACCATCGCTACTCTGTCAATTTGACGGTAAAGTTTGCCATCTGGGCTTCGGAATGGAGCTTCGGTTGTAATATTCTTAAACGTTGTTTTAATATTTTCGGTTCCATTCGTGATGGAGGCAGGTTGGGGTTTTCGTAAGCACACTTTATAATTATTTTGATTATTTCCTCTATTGGCACATTGGTTAAAAGGCTATCGACATCAAGTGAGGCTGGGGTGCCTCCTGGTGGGGAACTATGGAGAATATCGACAAATTCGTTGGTCGACTTTATGGAGAATTTTGACGGGATAAATGGCGTAATGATTGAATTCAAGCGTTTGGCGAGTTTGTATGTCGGTGTTGGGACTTGAGAAATGATTGGTCGAAGAGGGTTATTTTGCTTATGTGATTTGACATTTCCGTAGATGTACCCGGGGTTATATTCACCTTTATTAGGAGAGTTCAATTTGATTGGGGATACTGTTGTTTTCGGATATTAGTTTGTTGGCTTTTTTCTTCAGTTGTTCGGTTGGGTCTTTGGTTATTTTTTTACATTTTGAGGTATCACAAAGTATGTTGTTTAGTTTTTTTCAGAATTAAATTCGAGTCAGTCGTCCACACCACTTTACATCTATTAATTCAAATATCTTAATTTTAGTTTGTTTTATAATTAATTTTTACCTAAAATGTAATATCAACTCACTCAATGACCCGATAATTATAATGTTCTATTAGTTGGTTAACCATATTTCAGTTATTTTAAACAACTACCATGTTTAGCTCAGTTCAAATTTCCCACATATTAAATCATTCGATTCCTGTCCTTCTCTCAAGTTGGTAAGTGTTCATTCATTTATTTCATTTTAATTTTTGCTTTGTTTTCTCATTTTATTTTATAATTTTGCAGTGTTTTTCTTTGTAAGTTCGGTTTGTCCTCTCTCGGTAATTTTTGCATTGTTTTCTTGAAAATTTTACTAAACTCTAAATTTATTCATTATTACATTGTCGCATTATTTTCTCTCAAATTCAACAAACTTTAAACTTATTGTCAGTGATTAATACATATATCTCTTTTATGTATTCTAAGTTTGCTTGCTTTCATATTCTTTTACTCCATTATAGGCTGAAGATGAACATAGCTAATGTTCGAAATTATATATGTTCCGAATACGGGTTCTGGCTTTAACCTACTTATTAAAATCGAGGTTTCCGAAGGATGTCCAAATTTCTACATTTATATATACGAGTGTATATATATATATATATATATATATATATATATATATATATATATATATATATATATATATATATATTGTATAAAAGGCAATTTAATGGGACAAATGAGTTTAAATCATATTAAATCTCACAGAATTACAATATTATGATCTTCAGCTTGGATTTTAGTTATTTTAAATACAGGTTTCTATGCTCTATAGCAACGATGAGCCAGCGTTGTTTGGAAATACTCAGTCACACCAAGTGGCGCAGCCAGGTTTTGTCCATTTGTAGTCCAGTCCAAATCAGAGTGGAGTTTTAGTTTGTATTCTAACGATTTATGCAGCCACACTCTTCTGAATTAGTTACAAATTCATATGATAATTCAATTTAAAGTGTAAATGTGGTCGGAAACGAATAACAACTCCTAGGCTTGATATAAAATAAAATAAATAGCTCTCGATTATAGTAAGTAGTGCATCTTGTAATAAGATTTCACATCAATTAAAGGAAGACAACATTGATGCGCTTCTACCATCAGTTAATAACAGACTTTTGGAAAGTGGACTACCCGCATATCGTCCAAGGAAAAATCTCTAAAATTTACTGAGTGAACTTCTAAGAAAATGGGAGCAAATGGATAAGGGTATTTATATAATTTACGATTGATAAAATATAATAAATAATATAAAATTAAAATTAAAATAATTTTCTTACACTGAATTATTTTCTGATTGTAATCCATTAAAACAGTTAGTTGTTCTGGATGTCTTACTATTCAAATATTGTTTTCTATATTATTGTAGGAAGTGTTTTCTGACAATTCAAGAACTGCAGTGCTTGATGATCGTGTTCAAAGCATGGGAAGAAGGTTTGGTGAAGAATTTAAAGCCAAATGTGTCCAGATGACAGTGAATCTTCACAAAAGACTACGGTTTGGATGACAATATCTACACACGGAACAAGTAGCCTGCACACTGTAGACGAAAGAATGAACCAGGTAAAGCACAAAGAAGTACTACGACCCATCTATTCACTCAAATAATGGAATGGTATGGCCACAGGCCAACCGGATTCTGCCCATTTCACACTGCAAAATCTGTAGAGAAATGGTGTACAGAAAATGCCGTCGAACTGCTATAATGGCCAGGAAATTCACCAGATATAAACCCCATTGAGAGATTGTGACGCACATTGAAGAAATGGCTTAACAAATTGCCAATTACGCGCAAAAAACTGGTTATTTGCCGCCTTATTGAAATTACTTCCATTCCGACAAACTCAAGGAAATATGCAACGCAGTAGTTTGGTGCGATGCTGCGACGTATTCAAGCTCTTTTTTTCTGCCAAAGGTCAAAATAGCTTTTAGAACATTTGTTTTGCACCAATAATCGAAAATATATCATCTGTCGATATGTAAATGTTGTTTATTTAATTAACCATTATATATAAAAATCCCGAGAGTGTAAGAAAACCATAATAAATTTCCATATATATATATATATATATATATATATATATATATATATATATTCATTGAGTTATAAACCATTGTTCCAAGTGCCAATATATATCTATACTGTTTATAATCAGATTTAGCGCTTAGGAGCTAGATTTAAATTGACCATCAGAAAGATTGAAATTGAGGACTTCTTTTATTAATATCGATTCTACACTTTTTATTTTGCAAAAATCTTTAAAATTCTATATTATTTGGGATTTCGAATAATCTATTTGGTGATTGTAATTATTAATGTAATAATTTCTCGCTTGACATCTTCTTTATGTCCATAAATTCGTTTTTTTCTAATGTTCTCACAGTTTCTCCTATATAGAACTAGGGACAGTGGTGGATATACAAGAGATTAATTAATATACACTTGCGCAATTTAGCTGATCCATGGGCTTAGCCGAAGGGAAAGATTTGACGATGAAATGAGGGTATTTAAACGTGGTTCGACCTCGAGAAATAACTCATTACTCCTTTGAGGAGGGGAGAAAATGGGAGGGATAGATAATTCATATTACTCTCTTTGTTTTTATTCTTAGGGCGGTAGAATGAAGATTTAGCTTTAGATAAGCTCCCATTGATGATGAGGAGGGAATAATTTAATTCAATGAATGTTTGGGTTCTATATGTATGTAATTACGTCTTGTAAAAAACAAGGATCACAGATTCTAAGTGCTCTCAAGAGCACACCCGTTGCAACGGCTTTGTTTAATGCTAACATCATGATGTGAAAAGAAATGGATGTAAGAGTTACAATGGGTCGGTTTACAGTACACAGTGAAGCTAATTTGATCAATGACTTACAATTCTGATATCGAGAAAGGCTATACAATTATCTTTTTCCCATTCCACTTTAAAATTGATGGTGGGATGGAGGTCGCTAAGATTTTTAAGGAAATTGTCGAATGAATTTAAACTTTTTAGAGACAAAATCAATATGACATCATCTACATACCTCAACCATACAAAGTTTTGATGTGGAATGACAGAAGGTAGTAAGTTAACTTCAAAATATTCCATAAAATGCTTAAATATAATAGGTGATAAGAGTTTGCCTATGATAAGTCCATATTTTTGACGAAATGAACTCATTTCACTAATGAATACATTGTCAGTAACGCATAGTTTTACAATGTTTACAATTTTATGTTTGATTAGTTGGAGGTTTAATATAGGATAATCAAATATCAAGGGCTTCATTAACTCGAAATTGGTGAACGAGCTATCTTCATCAAAACTAACAAGGCGGCTACATTCTATGTTAAATTATGTTAAATTTTACTATGAAGTCTGAGGAATGGATTATGTGCGAAGAAGAAGTCAGTCCAATGGCGTCAGCGAGAAAGAAACTAACCACTTTGGGAGTTTGTATGCATAAGAGTCCATACATGATATAATACATAGGTCAGAGTGGCGTTCCTCTTTTGTGGGTTTTCCGCAGACCATACATACGGAAAAGTGATGTGTTGGTAGGTTTAAATCGATGGGGAAGGTCTGGGTAGGATCGTTTAAGCATTTTTTTGAGAGTTTTGTTGAAAATCTCAGTTTTATTATTCAATGTTTGTATCATTGAGTAAATCTTGTATTTTTTCCGCTTAAGAATTGTCTAACATACTGAGACGGTGCCAATCGACACTTAGCTGGGTTCTATTTACGATTCAACACCACCTTCGCGGCAAATTGGAGTGGTTATTCTAATATAGGCTACGGAAGAAGTCTTCCAACTTTATGAAGAATGTTCTCAATCTTTCTTCTTACGACTTCTCGCGTGATCAAGAAATTATCTTCTGGTACGGCCTCTCTTTTACGTTAAAAAATAATAATTAATTCTCTCTTAATCATTTCCTTTCCATAAATAAATTTTGTGGAAGTGATCAGTCGAACATTGAGTTCATAAGTGTTTTTTTAGCTGGTGCTTTATCCTATAAGGACAGTGTGAAATATTTAGAGATTTCCAGGCGCCTTATTACTGCTCATTATAACAAAAATATTGTGCTAGTAAAATCCGATAAAACGAGACAATATCAAATGACTCGCGGTGCTTAATATATATATATATATATATATATATATATATATATATATATATATATATATGGGTTAAGAGCCGCGAGAACATATATATATATATATATATATATATATATATATATATATATATATATATATATATATATATATATATACAAAAAAAGCAACTACAGGATCTGCGGGTGATAATACAACCACCACAGGGCTATGCCCTTTTTATTTTCTGTCTTTCAAATAAAATTTGAAGACAGAAAGAAAGATGCAGAAACCTGGTCTAGCTGACTATAAATACATATAGTACAAGAGGAATAAGAATTGGACGCAAATGAGCAAATGAAACAAGAAACCCTGGCGTTATTTCTGTCTTCTCGGTAAAGGATCGCCTTCACTGTGCCGCCCTCTGCTCCCTTTGATTCTGGATTCTTCTAATGTCCCTCTCTCTTGCCTTTAAAAAAACTCCGGTTTCTTGTCTTATTTGCTCATTCGCGTCCAATTCTTATTCCTCTTGTACTATATGTATTTATAGTCAGCGACACCAGGTTTCTGCACCTATCTTTCTGTCTTCAATTTTTATTTGAAAGACAGAAAATAAAAATGGCATAGCCGAAGTTTTTATTATATAAACCAGAGCAGTCTATCTTCTTGGTGTTTTAACATGGAATGCTCATGCATAACTCTTCAGATGGTCATTCTGAAACCTAAAGGCTGTGGCAAACACTCTGATCGACTTTCCCGGGTTTTCTTAAATTTCTTCCTGTATTTTCTGCATATATTAGAACCATTTACACGTGTCGGATATATATATATATATATATATATATATATATATATATATATATATATATATATATATATTTTTAGAACGTGATTTTTTTAATATTTGTTTTTAAAGTAGACAAGTAAACTGGTATGAATTTCCAGTGCATTCTTTACCCTACTCTCCTTCTTCTACCTCCCTCCTTACCCCTCCCATCTGCCCCACTCGCTTGCACTCTACACCTTCCCCTCCCTCCATCTTCAACGGCCTATCCCTCCACCCTGCCCCCCTCTCCCTCTCCCAGTCTCTACCTATCACTCTCTCTTCCCCTCTCTCTCTCGCCCGCATTCCCCCATCTTTCCCATCCTCTATCTCCTTCCTCTCTCCTCCACTCCCCCTACCCCTTTCGCCTTGTCCCCTCTCCACCTCCCCCTTCCCCTACTTCCAACTCTTTGCACCTATATCTACCCTCCATCTCTATTTATCTCCTCTACCCATCACCCACTTCTCTCCTATGGGTAGAGTATTGGAGAGGGGGTTGAAGGGGGGGCGGATGGAGAGAGGAGGGAAATAGAGGGGGAGAGGGATAGTGAGAGAGGGGAGCGGGTGAAATAGTGGAGAGGGGGAGAGAGCGAAGAGGCGAAGGGAAAATAGGGGAAGAGAGGGGAGGGGCGAAGTGGTGATAGTGGGGAGAGAGAGAGAGAGAGGGCAAAGTGTATATTTTTAGAACGTGATTTTTTTAATAATTTTTAATGGGGGAACAGATGATCACAATCGATTTGAAAGATCAAATAGGCCGAAAGCCAACACATATTAAAAAATGATGTTTTTCTCATTAAATAAAAGACCAAAACCAATCCGAGTGAAATTTAATTAACCAATTTATCAATAACTGTAGCGCAACGGGTTAACATGATTTCGATTTCTGGTTAAAAAAATATGTTTTTTTCCGAAAAGACGGTTGAGAAACCATTTTCAAAGACATTTTGGTTTCCGAATGGTCCGCCTCCTATGAACGGTTCGCTCTACTCATCCAACTAACTGATATTCCGAAAGCGCTGGATCCCCTGAGTATTGGTAGTGCGGAGGAATACAGTCATAGCCTAAAGCTTTTGAGACCTATATTTTTTCATATAAAGAATTACTAGACCTATTTTGTTTTAATATGTCATTATTATAATTTTAATTTGAAATATACTAAATTTTAGAGACATAACCCATTTTATTAATAAATAGAGGCAATCGATGCTCGCAGGCAATATTTACCATAAAGTCCCTTGTTCTTAATGGCTGCTTCAATTCCTTTTAGCCTGCTAGAGACCAAATTTTTGGCGATATCTTGACTGATATTCCACAATTTTGGTTCAATAATTACCCGCAATCTCTCAATTAGATGGTTTCTGTTCATCATCCAATAGTTTGATTATCGCCCACAAACTCTCTATTGGGTTTAAATCTGTCTTATCGGTTCGAATCTTGGTTTGGTCTCTAATTTTTTGTATAATTCCACTTTTAAATTACGAAACAGAAATACTAAAACAAAATGAAACATTTGGTTAGGTCTATAAATTTTCTTATATGAAAAATATAGTAGTCTCAAAAGCTTTAGGACAAGACTGTACTACACCTTAACAATTTGATATTTTTCTGGGTTTTCCTTGCATTGCCATGCTGTAAAATGACACCTCTTTCTGTTTACCGAAGCTATTCACTGTCAATGTAATGCTTTCCAAAATCAAGGTTCTGGTAATAAACTTCGAGAGTGATGTCCGTGGACAACTGAACATCACAAATTCATGTTTAGCGCCAAATCTCTGGTGTTTGACGAGGACCATCTGATTCAATACTCAAACCTTCGTCATCCAATATGATTTGTCTTTCAGAACGACACCTTATCGGAGAGGTCACAATCGCTGTATAAGTTAGTGTGTGATGGGGGGGGGGGAAGTGCGCAGGTGTCATTTACATTTCAAACCTTCATTACATGAGAATACATTCCATTGCCTACTTAACAGTACTTATCCTCGAAACTTACACAATAAGCAATGATGAATATGTTGCTCTTTATAGTCTTTGTCTTCCATGGGAAGATGACGATTTTAAATAAGAACGACTCACTGCCGGATAGAGGAGATGATGAACTAGATCTAGAGGTCGTGTTCTACCATTCAAACAGGGTCATTCCCATGTTGGTTGATACCCGGCGTTGTCCGGGCATAAAAAAGTATCTTGAACAAATAGTAATCTCTACTTGAGTTAAATTACGCAATTAAAAGTTGGTAAGTATAAAATATAAGGTTATTTTAATTTTGAGTAATGGAGTAGCGTATTATGAAAGACTAACAAAGAACGATTTTCACATTACAGTAGTGTGACAGGGCGAGCAAGTGGGTAGGCGGGCAAGCAGGCAGGCAAACGGGAGTACGCGGGTGGCAGTCACATACTTTAAAGCACGCCTCAAGCAGATGGGCGCGAGTTTTAACTAAATATCTAAATTATTCGAGTCTCGGGCATGCTGATAATAGGTATTATCGCATTTTTAAAACATTGCAGTCGCATAATTGGTCTGGCAAACCTTAATTTTTACTCAGGCAATGTTGATTTTTTAACTGCAATTCATAGCGGCAATTACTAGTTCCCCCAAATCTAGAAAGGTTAAAAATTCAAACCTAACCTAACAACCTGGTAGCGAAACCCTTGCCAAATTTGAGTAGCCTATGTTACTCCCCAGGTCAAGTTACCCCCAATGGTGACCTTTGTTGACCTTCAAGGTCTCTCCAAGTGGCTTTCTATAGCGGTCATATATATATATATATATATATATATATATATATATATATATATACAAAGAGACTTTCGAAAGTATATATTATATAACGGCCAAACAAATAACTACTTTCCGAACGCACTAATATTTCCCAAAAGTTATATAATAAAAGAATAGCTCATTAAAATAATATTTTTATATTTTCTCATGATTAATATTAAAAAATAACATTTATAATATTTCTATTTTTTTTTCGTGATATTAAGTTGGAAGACATAAATCTAAAATAATATTTCCGAATTTACTCCTGACATAATATTAAAAAATATATATATAAAAAATACAATCCGAACTTGCGGTACTCGTTCTTACAGGTGGAGCTTCGTTTCGTAGGCAGACCTTCGGTCTGTGGCCTACGGTCTATCCCGCTCTGCTAACGGGCTTTTGGTCTCAGAAAATTTTAAAAGGTTTCCAGTACATATCTCCAAATAATTTACTCTTGGTCTATGTTTTTTCAGGTCCATGTTTATTTTAGAGGCTTAAAAGTAAGGGAAAAAACTCGTATCATGAATCTTTTGAAATTCAGAATAAACAACCCGTAGGCCTCTTTTTTCCCATGGAAATTTGCTCTAATAATTATTTTTGATTTACTGGGTTTTAGGGGCCAATAGCTATTTTCCTCGGGCTAGAGACTAAAATGGGAAAATCTATTTGATAAAACCTTGGAATATACGAAAAAAACACTGGAAATAATATCTCCTAATTTCCTCAGGACATTAATTAAAAAAAAAAAAAAATCTGAAAACTGAAATCATAAAGGACGATAAAAATATACATATTTAAACCTCACTCTGCTTAATAATTTAGCGACCATTACACCACGAGGAAGGGAGGGGGGATTCTTTGGGGCCTCTAAATTGTTTATTTAGTTGATACAAATTTGTTCCTGGTGGATTCTTGTTTACCTTTCACGCCCCCAAGGGCTGAAGCCTACCCAAATTTCAGGTCTGTTTATGTTTCTATTTCTTTAAGCCATACCTGCATTTAACTCTTCAGAAAGAGTTATGTAATAATATATATAAAACAGTTTTTTTAAGCCCCCCCCAAATTTTATCCTGGATCCGCCATTGATGCCCCTTTGTTTTATTCAGGGTTTACATGATACGTAATTCAAACAAATAACTTGATTCGGCGGACCCAAGAAGCACAGAGTTCATTTCAGAATAGGGATATTTCCCGGAGAGTTGCGTGCCCTCATGTATCTTTCACACACTTTCATTTTCCATAAATTCCTCCACCCTCTTTGTAGGCCCATTATTGTCAACAACTTCCCAGTGGAGATACTCTCGTTAGTTTTTATGTTATTTTACAATATAAATCCACCTTTGACCATTTCTGCTTTGTGTCCTTCACGCATCTAGACCCTTTTATTTCTCTCGTTAGTTTTCACCTTGAGAAATCTCGTTCCTTTTTCAGGGCCCGAAAGCCATAACGATTTTTTTTGCGGGGGGCTTTTCGCCCCTTGTCGTAGAGGAGGGCTGGTTCCTACCGCGTATTCTATCAGTCGACTCTCCAGAGTCATGGCAACAAGTTGTTCTTCGGGATCGCCCTCGCCTCTTCCTCACCACCATCCACGCGACGGAGTCTCTCGCGGTCGTCCTCTCAATCGTCTGGAAATGTAAACAAAACACGTCCGATTTGACGCTATTTTTGATTGATATTTCGGCTCTTTTTTAAGGACGGAAACGTCAAAATAATGCCTCTGCACTAATTTCAGAAGTTGGTACGGAAGGGGCTGTTGACTGCCCGATATTACACCGCCCACCTGCCTGTCGCGAACCAACGATAGTGCCTGATTGACGGGTCGGCAACTAACAGCCGATCACTATCCGCAAGGCACCAAAAAGGGGGGCGTTTGGATAAGTCGGATAACGCGCATCTCGGGTCCGACCAGTCCGTCGTCTTCTGTCATCACGTTCGGTGGGTGAGAGCGATCGCTTGCCATGGAAATGGCAATAAAGATGCCCAATTCGCCGATTCCAGCGAATGGTAAGTAGCTTCCGGTGTCGTTTCTTCACACCTCGGACGTTAAGCAAAGATGGCAGCATCCTATAGTCGATTTTTGGTCATGCTTGTATTTGGAGCGATTTTGAGAATGCTCAAGTTGGGAATGAAGAATCAAAGTTTAGTATAGTAATGTTAACAAATCATATGATTAGTAATTTTCACTGTTTAATTAATTGGTTAAGTGCAATCGTTTTTTTAATAGGTTTATGATGGATAATAATATTAATTTCGACTTAATATTATCTGAACCCTTTACGTTCTGGTAACCTTATTATTCTCAACTCTTCGATGTAATTATAAGTGTAACTAATCTTATAAACGCATTTATTCTTCAAAACCTATTATTTGTTGTTATTTGGGCTTTTAATTCCTTTGTTCAGTTGTACAAACACCTTTACGGAGGTCATAAATCCACCTTTCTCGTCTACAATCAGACCTTGTACACTTTTGAGAACTACCTCAGGGATGTTTTTCTTATCTATCTGCCACTGCTTAACACAACTCAGAAATCTACACGATTTCTATCCATTCTAGAGAAATTATACTAATTTTAATTCTACCCTAAAAGAATTAAACCAATATTACATCCTTTTTAGGGAATTATACCAATTTTAAATTTCCTCTAGAGGATTTACACCAATTGTACATTCACTCTATAGGACTTAAACCAGTATTATATCCCTCATAGGAAAATTATACAAATTTTAAATACCCTCTAGAGAATTTACTCCAATTTTACACCCACCCTAGAAAAATTAAACCAATAATACATCCCTTATAGGGGAATTATATGTTAAATTACCTTTTATGATTTACAACAAAATTAAACTCACACTAGAGAAAAAGAGAATAAATTTAAATCTACTCTTGAGGAATTAAACCAATTTTACAAACCTTCTAGAGGAATTAGCTAACTTTACATCCCATAGTGAGGAATTATACTAATTGTCCACCCACTATAGAGGAATTACACCATTTATGAATCCAATCTAGATAACTTGCACCAACTTTCCATCCCTTCCCCAGGAAATTAGGTCAATTGTACAGATTTTGACCTTTGGGTATTGTGTTGCAAATTTTGTCTTTTGGGTTTAATTTCCCACAATGGCGTCGACATTTTGGCTAATAATCTTATCCACAAATATGGATGAGAGAGTGAAAAGATCGTAGGCAGTGAGCAATACCCAATCTCTCAAATAAAAACTTCTGGAACCAAACCTCCCGAAAGAAAACCTTCCTAACCACCTACTCAGAAACGATCCCTCAGAACAAAACTTGTAGAGAGAAAACCCTCCAGAACATAACTCCCTGAACCAAACCTTCTAAACTAAAATCTCCACAACAAAATTTCGCGAAAACCAATCTGAACAAAACCTCTCGAAAGAAAACCTTCCAAAAAAAACTCGAAACGAAACTTCAAAACAAAACCTCTCTCGAGAAAAACTCCTGAACACAACTCCCTGAAGCAAACCTTGTGAAACGAAGCCTCCCGAACAAAACCTCTAAAAAACTTCCGAAACAAAACCTGAAACGAAACCTCTCGAACAAACCTCTCTAAATAAACTTTCATAAATAAACCCCCTAAAGCAAAACCGCAGAGAAAACCTCTTGAACATAACTTATAGAACTAAACCTCACGAAATGCCCCCCATCCCCCCAAAAACTAGTGAAAAACAATCCGAACCAATCCTTTCGAAAGAAAACCTTCCGAAAAAACTCGAAACAAAACCTCAGAACAAACCTCCCGAACATAACTTCCAGAACTAAACCTTACAAACGAAAAAAAAACAATCTGAATAAAACCTTTCGAAAGAAAATCTTCGGAAATAAATTTCATGAAACGAAACCTCCTGAACATAACTCCCTGAACCAAACCTTCTGAAATGAAACCTCCCGAACAAAAACTCTCTAAAGAAAACCTGAAAAAACATTCCTTAAAAAAAACCCTAAACAAATCCTCCTGCTAAAAACGAACGAAAAAACAAAACAAAAACAGATTTTGGACGAAAAGACAACAGAGTAGATTTTGATTTTAAGGGTTCAGGATTTTTGCGTGCTTTACTGTCCCCAGCACCCTGGGCTTAAGCATCTTATGTATTTTTTCACTCCCCAAATCTTAGTTCGGATATACTCTCGTTGGTTTCCTACGTCTTAAATAAATAACCCTTTTTCATCACAGGGTAAAATCAAAAGTCCCGTTGTGTCGAGGGTCACCATGGCTCAAGGGGGAGGTAACCATTTTGCTTACCCGATATTTAAAGCGCAATAGCAACAAGGCGGGATAATGCTGAAAATTTGTAGGGGGCGCGCTATATAAAGAAAGAGTGGGAGAGGTAGATGAAGTGAAATCTGTGAAAGATGTATAGCCACGGGTCCTCCTGCTGCCATTGCAATTTGGAGGGTTTGCAAATGCGGTCGCTGAGGCCTGTAGGGCGTACTGTTTCCACGAGGTTCATTTTGTACCAGGGACATTACAACTCTATACCATCCACTACACAGCAGGTAGTGTTTGGCAGGACAAATTGATGATTATTGCATAAGAGTAGATAAGGAAAGATAGAAGTAGATATTGTGTATCGGATCATATCATTAACCCATATAATTCCTGCCGTTATATTTCAATTAATGCACAGGGAGCCCTAAAGGCTGGATATATAGGACAATGGTCTCGTTCACCAGGCAGTATCTCCCCCCCCTCCCCTTGAGTATGCTAAAGAAGGAGGTGTAATCAATGAAAGAGACGAGACACCTGAGGGAACAACGCATCATAAATGAATGTGCTCAAAATGACGGAAATTTGGAGCTAATGTATCGGATTCACCGGGTGAAGCTCTCAAAGCGCATCAAATGGTGGAAATCACATTGAAGATGTTATTTGTTGATATTTTAAGTAAATAAAATGTGGTTCAAATTAAATAAAATGTAGTTACATTTTATTAGTGAAAATATGAATTTTGTCTATGTCAAAACCATATATACGAAATTAGACATGGCAGGGTTTTGTTTCTCATAGAGTTTTCGCATCGTTTGTTAGGAGCATGTTCTTATGCCTGCAAAGTGCAATATCTGGTATGCATTAGAACTTCACGAGTGGGTAAATTAAACTTTATATATAAAACCCCATCAACAGAATCACTACATAACTAGTTTCGGTATATATGCTACCGTATCCAGCTGTACAAAGGGTTTGTATAGCTGAAAATGGTGGTGCATATATCGAAACTAGTTCTGTATTAATTCTAATTTAAGAGTGTTATTTCACATCTCGAATATCTGGTATTTATCTTTTGCTTTTCCTACCTTCACCCCGCCTTCAGCCGGTGACTGAAAGACCTCAAAGCCAAGACGAATAAGCGTAAATAAGTCCCGTTTTTATCCTGTTTCCAAATGCGGGACTTCCTTCCTTCACGGTCAAATTCCAGCCGCTTGGAGCCAGTATGAGTGAAGTACCTGAAGAGGACTTAAATAAATATGTGTGGTTGTGTGCGCGCGCGCACCCTTGCAAAGTAATACCACAGTGTGGGAGGCCACATTATAAAAGGAAAATTAAAAAGAAAGAGAAAACGATGAAAGGTTTAAAAAATCGAGAAAAACAAAATTGCTAAAGAATAAATAAAAAAAATAAGTGAACTCCCCCACCCCCCTTTTTAAAAATCACGCGATGGGGTTTTAGTCTCATTTCAAGAGCAGTGGTGTGCAAAAGTGTCAGGAATTCGATCCTATTTCTGTCAGGACCGTGACAAAAACTATATATTTTTTCATGTATGAGGAAAATGAAAGTGACGGTCCTCGAAATAAAATGAGGAATTATTCCCGTCATGATCTTCACGAATGGGCCCAGTTCCAGGTCAGTCATTTTGGAATTCGGTCACTCTTGAGGAATCTAATCTTTGCTCCCAGCATTTAGGGATAAAAGCCCCTCCCCATTGTAGTCCTTAAGCCCTCCTATGTATTCCCCATTTTTACCTGCAAACCTCCACCCCTTTCTTGTCGCGGTGCCCTCGTTAGTTCTCTTTTTTCTCGGTGAAGTGGCTATGCTCCTCGTTGGATTACATTGATGTAGACCGCCAGGGGACGTTCCAGTAGATCGATCCAGGTGAAAGGCCTCGTTAGCTTGAGGGAAAACGTGTATGTTCCGGCACGGGGGCGACCTAAATAGTCTCGTCTCAAGACCCTCAGGGTTACACTCCTATACCTTCCACACAGTTTTACTTCTCCCCTCTTCATTCCTTTCATCCCAAGACGCTTTTCAAGCGTTCTACCATATGTTCCCCGTTGGATTAACTACCAAAATTTTAAGTAAATATAATAATGGTACGACTAATATAGATTATTGAAACCATTCGTCTAGGTCTCTTTAATAGGCCAATTGTTACAGTTACCCGCTTAGTGTAGGTGGGGAAGCGTTCCCCAGCCATGGATACGGTGTGAAGGTGGCTGATCAACCCATGATTAATGGTACATCAGTTTAATTTGTGATAATCAATCAACAAATATCATTAATATTTGTAAAAGTTCAACACTCGTTTCAACTTGTTCCGTGCGTGTTTTGGGCTGTTGAAAACAAAGGGCAAATTTCTCCGCTACTTTCTTTAAGGTGTCTTTGCCCCGTTTAGACCACTCCAGATGAGGCCGAGGCATTTTTTTTTAAATATATCATTTAGATGGAAGGGGGGAGGGGGTATGATGTACAGGAAGAGGACGTATAATTTTCCCCCATATGTAAAACTCCCCGTTTTAAAAGGAGGGGGGATTTAATTTTTTAAAGGATTTGGGTAGGTAATCAAAATTCTTGACCCATTTTAAAAGGCGCAGGATGGAGTAGACAAGTTTGGAAGGAGAAAAAAGAGGGTTTAAAAGGCACACGTATGAGGGGAGTAATAGGGACCTTGCGACAGGGGATGGTAGGGATTTGGGCGATGGGCTGGGAAAATAGGGATCAATCCTAAACAATGAGCACTGAGAGCACCATTCCTGATTAATGCCCCCAAGAAATTTGAATCGTAGAAGATCAACTCCCAAAAACTTATTGGTGTATTTACAAAATAATCCGTAAACTAACTTTTATTAAAGAACAAAATAGAAAAACAGATTGAACAAACAATTAAATTAACAAAAGAAAATATTAATCCAATGGGTAAAAAAGAGAAATATGACGACAGAAATTTTTCAATCTACTCAAACCGAATCCATTCTGCCAAATAGGTTAGGTTAAGTTAGTTTAAGTTTGGTTAGGTTAGGTTAGGCTATTTGAAACTAACCTAACCAATATTATCTTAACCAAATTCAATCCTAAGTAGCATTTATACATTATTTTTATCTTAAATCTTATTATTATCAATTATTATTACTTATTTAACAAGTTCAATCCTAACTAATGCCCCCCCAAAAAGCTCAATCCTAGATAATGACTACTATAATAGGCTGAGGGTTGCTAAGGATTGATCCGAAAATAGTTTACTGCATTAGTTATTTATTCCAAGTAATTTCTTAAAAAAATTTAATATATGTAATAATAAATATGAACTAAAGGTTCTCCAATTAGTCATATAAATATACAACAATTATGGTATTATGACGAGACGATTAAGGATTCATTACACTTCATAATATTGACTTTGTTAATACCAATACAAAATTAAAGTTTCTATTTGGTTACTTTAGTTCAATTAAAATATTTCCGGAACACTGGAACATTCTAAATAATAGTCAACGAAGTTCGATTAATTGAATAATGGATTTTTTTTTCTTATCCATTGTCATAAAAGGATGCAGATTGCCGAAGGCAAAATAATATTCTGCAGATGTCTGAGAGACCATTGCTAATTTGTATATTAAGCAGAAAGGTTAGAGAGCTATCGGTGTAGATCTAAATTTTCAACCGTTGCCTCGATGACACATTTCAACAGTAATCCGTCACCGATATGGTGATCCTCGAAAGATTTCAAGTGTAGTGTCAGACTTGTAAGAATGGTGGAAAAATAGCCCAAAACTACAGAGAAGGAATTAGGGCAAGAACCCCAAGCATCAGAAACTACTGGTATACGACTGTCAGTTAAAATAATTCACCAGCCTGAGTTGCGATCTGATGGAACGAGAAGAGTGCCGTTGTTGACAAAAATCATATAAACAGATAGGTTTTAATGTTATTTGGTATGCAGAGAGCCATGCTCAAACTATTTGGACCCAACTTTTTGGATGGAGCCATGTACCGTGATATATTAGCTAAAAACAAAACTCATAGCCATGAGCCAATTCCCTTAAAGTAAACTACAGCTGGGAATTTCAGGAAGACAAGATTCTAAACCGCCCGCCAAAGACAAAAAGAAAAAGCTTGAAAATGATAAAAACATTAAAATGACCAATCAGCTGACGTACAAAAATCTGTAACGAGAATTTAAGATGCGCGTTCATGCTAATCAGCTTGGTAATGTGAATGAACTAAAGTACACCTACCAGAAAGACTGACTTAAATTATCAGTTGTAGTGTTTAAAAATTGAGAAGCGACTGGAAGTTATAGACAACCAAGCTAGCAAACCAAGACTTGTTCACAAAGTATTAGATTAAAAATTTAGGGTATTGAAAACTTCTCTGCTCTTTCGTTTGGAGATTATTCCTGTATATTAGCAAAAATCCTGTTATTTTCTATACCTGCGGCGCTTGTTCGCTTCGTTCACAAAATTAAGAACTTGTGTGTGAGAAAAAATTGTTGTTTTTTATTTCACACACATTCAAAATTGGTGTGCAAGAAAAAATTATCATTTCACAACAATGTTAAACATTACCAACAAAATTTCTGACGGACATACACAGGCATACACACATGTACACAGGATAGGATAATTTTAATAAGATTTTAATATACATAAGTGAATTATTTTGTGTTTTGCTGGTAATTATAATTACCAGCATGTAAGCCACGTAAGGCTAAATGTGGAATATATTCTTACAACCAAAATATATAACTAATGCAATAAAATGTTTAGCAAACTTGATTTGTTTTCTTCTCTATATAGGAGAAAAACTGTTGGATATCTGGGTGTCATATACAATTCATGCTCTAGAATGCGACAGTTTTTCTTATCAGGCAACCTTTAGTTGTGTAGTTGTGCTACTAGAATTATCTGAATTCGATGAAGGCAGTGTTTGTTTTCTTATTCCCGCGGGTGATTCTTCGTATTAACCTCTGCATCTTCGGAAAAGACCTGTCGTCCTTTCGGAATAGGAAATTTTCTCAGCTTTCAATTTCCTGCGTCCCAAGTAGTCTCATCTACGGGTTACTAGGGACCGCTAACTCCCACACACTTTTCACTTCTAACTTTACTGCTTTCTATACTTCTTTACAATTCACCTATTCACTACACTTATAGAACACTCATACGCACACAAAAGCCCATCCATGATTCCACACACACATACTAAAATAGCCTACATCCCTGATACCCATACTAAACAGCTACTGTTCTCAAATTTGTGTGCGTACAGAAATTACACACACACTTATATATTTATAACGAAAGCGTTTGCCAGACAACCTGGCACAATTCATT
The DNA here is from genome assembly GCA_963969495.1 of Ceratothoa steindachneri. Lineage (NCBI taxonomy): Eukaryota > Metazoa > Arthropoda > Malacostraca > Isopoda > Cymothoidae > Ceratothoa > Ceratothoa steindachneri. The sequence continues at coordinate 27,271,025 of OZ018318.1, read as the reverse complement.
ATCACCTCCACCGTGTCATCTCCATATATCACCCTACATTCATAACCATCTCAACACACGCCTCTCTTCTACACTTCCACCTCTTATATTATCCCAATCCCAATATATTTATAGGCGAATTATAAATGTACACACCCGCGTGTAAACGCCTTCAACATACACAGCACACCAGCGTGGTTGACGGCTACCTGTTAATTAGTTCCTGGGAAATTAAGCCAAAAATATTTGATTGGGGAGAGGCGACTTGAAAGCTCCCGCCGGACCACCCCCGCGCACCTTAGGGACGGGTCATTAGGCCGAGCAGCCCCACGCTCTGTGGGGTTGGGGGGGGCGCAGTGACGGGGTTGCGTGTCGTCGAAGAAAATATTACGTAAAGGTCGCCGAAAAGAGGGGGTTAAGGCCCTTTCCAAGAAGTGCAGGGTCGTAAAAAGGAGTTATTAGGCCTCGATTCAATTCTGGTAGAGGTGGGAGGAGTGGGGGGGGGGGCGTCTAGGCCACTTGACCGTCCTATACCTCCCCCCTACCACCACCCGCGTGGCAACCAAGGGCGGCCAGTTTTTTTTCCCTTGAGCGATGCATCTAGTACTAGAGAGGGAGAGAAAGAAGGAGAGAGTGAGAGAGGCAGAAAGAAGGAAAGAGAAAAATAGAAACAGAGAGAGAGAGAGAGAGAAAGAAAGATAAAGAGAGAGAAAGAAGGATAAAGAGAGAAAAAGAAAAAATAGAAAGAATAGTGAAAGAAAGAGAAAGAGAGCGAGTATGCGTTCAAAATGGCTACGATTCTAAGAAAGGTTAAGTCGAAAAATGGTTATGGTAGGTCAAAGACAGGAACGAACAGGAACGAAATTAAAACCTAAAAACTAAGCGAATGGTTGACAATGAATTTTAGATCAGATTCTGGTTCAGGTGAGTGAAAGAGAAAATAAAAGGAAACCCAAACAAAGGAAGAATCGAATGAAAAAAAGAAGGAACAAAAAAGAGACAATACCCTAACGAGATAATATTTTTTATGAAGGAATTTTATTATTAAAGATTAAGTTTAAATAATCCTGGGCTAATATTAAAATTGCGTGAACTATTAATACATATACATTCCATGCTATTTCTTTTAATGTAATCATGCGATATAAAAATTAATGTAAAAAATTTCAATTAATAAACTGTCCCCAAACCATGTATACATTAAGATTCTGATGATTTTTATTTCTTTGTATACTTAAAGTAATACAATAGCGGAATTTTTAGCAGCCATCGGCTTGACTAAAGAGAGCAAAAAATCGAAATTATTACCTACAGTAGAGAAGGAAAATGGACCTGTGTTGTTATCATATAAGCAACGAAACTGGATAATTAGGTCGTATTTTAAAGTTGAGAAGATATCAAAAGTTCAACAACAGAGGGAATTTTATAACTAATCTTTTAATTTGACTTACAATTTGACGTATATCTAAGAAATTTGAAGTATGTGGTACTGTGCATAATGTGTACACGCAAGCAACTGGGCGAGCGAAGATATCTACATATGCTAACTCTTCTGACGAAAGCTTACAGGTATTCGATTAATCATCAAGAAAATTTGTGAGACAATGTGGTTTTGAGACAAGGAAAAGTAAGAGTTGTGGAAAATGCTAAATGGAAATCTTACATCCCGACATTATTCCATGTCTTGAATGAGGATGATCAGAATCGTAGAATCCAATGTTGCGGATGGTTTCGAGTAAAACAGAAGATGATCAAACTGCGGACAAAATTATGTGGTTTGATAAGGCTACATTTAAGTTGAATGGTATAATTAATCGTTAAAATTGCATATACTGATCACACGAAAATTAAAATTTATCTAGAACGTGTAAATTTACCGGGTATAACTACCTGGTATGTTTTTTCTTCCAAAGGTTTGGTTCGCCCCTTCTTTTTTAACGGTACAGTTAACGGTCATACCTACCTCAACATGCTTCAGTAAAAATGTTTTTCTACCATTCACATAGATGAGGACATTTACTTTGAGCAAGGTGGAACACCTCCTCCTTACCATCACGATGTCAAGAACTACATTGATGAAACATTTCATATTCGGTGGATCGGACGATGATGTAGTATCGACTATCCACCAAGTTGACCAGATTCGAACCCACTTGATCTTTTATTATGGACTTATTTGAAAAATGAAGTACACAATAGAAGACCTACACTACTTGAACAATTAAACATCACATTTAATAAAGCCTGTAGAAATATCCCTAAGGCTATTTTTGTTAGTCTGCCATCCAGAGAATCAAATAGCACTGTGGTACATTGATGTCAATGGTCGACAGTTCGAATACCTACGTAAATAAAAAAAAATTAAACTATCTATTATTTCATTGTTGTAAATTTATCTATAAAACTAAATTATCGGAATCGTTGCTTTGCCTGTTACAATTTTTTTAATGTATGCGTGGTTTGGTGGACACTGTAAGATATTTCTCGGCCATACAGAAATTAGTAGTGGTTCTACCACCGATCTGCATTCCTTTCCGAGTCTTTTATGTATCAATGGGGATCTACAGTTAACATGGGATCCGAAACACGGGTATCTACAGCGTATCTACGGGTATTTATAGCTGCCGTGAAGTCGACCATACTTTGGATTAAATAAAAAAACTAAAGGAGTAAATACAAACCCTAACATTCACGACTTTCTCCATAATTCCTGCACCAATCAGGACACTGAATCGCATATACTTGCCCTGTTTGTTTATTACTATTTTTACCCAATAATATATTAAATATTGGACCCTATTTGAAAATTAGAGACCTATTTAGACCTATTAGGAAACGAGGGAGGAGGCAAGAAAAGGTTCAGAATGGGGTAAAAATCTCTTGCAATTGCAAGGACGAGAGAAAGATTTTTTTCGCAGACTTAATACGATTTTGCGAGACATGATAACGGTGACATAGTTTATGGCCCATTTGAACGATTTAGGCGATTTCTTCATGGAAAGTGCTTGGAATTCTTCGTTTTCCCATTGAAGTGGGTTAAATTTGCATTTAATAGCTAAATTCTCCTTGGTGTAATTAATTAATGTAATATAAAAATACAAATTACATTTGAAAATTAATCATTTTAAAGCTTCAGATCTGAGAAATTCTTCCAAGTGAAAGAAATTAAGGGATCGAGTAAAGACAATCCCTCATAATGCTCACTAGTAACAAGAATCTCTCATAATGCTTACTAGTAAAGATAATCCCTCATAGTATCAATTCGCAAGGACAATTACTTACGATGCCCAGTGGTAAACACAACTCCTTACAATGCCCATTACTAAGGACAATCCTTTACAATGCCCAGTGGTAAAGATAACCCCTCCCTCAAACGTATTAATAGGCATTAGAAAGATTTTAATCTTTTTCTTCACAAATCTCTTAAAAAAGAATGAGTCCGGAATAAGACACCTCCTCCTCCCCCAATAAAGTAGGTGTGTATAAATTTACCGGTAAAAATTTCGATAAAACGCACACATAACAAACTGTACGTAGCTAATATCAGACGGTTTACGCACACGTATCAAGCCTTATGCTTTAATTAAACCCATGAGTATCACTAATCATAGCGTCAATTGGGAAAAGGCAGAGTTTATTATATCTGGTATGACTGGTTCAAGTGTCAGGTAGTTGAGGCGGCTCTAATTGATCTCCCCCCTACCCTTAAATTTTAATCTAGAAAGGGAATTTCAGCCTCAACCAGGTCATCAGATCGATTATCACCTCCTCAAAAGGAATCACCTCACCATCACGGGAAGGAATTTGATAGAACACATTATTTAATTTGGTAAATATGTAGATTATCGGCGCGAACGATGGGACGTACTATTTCGTCTGTGTTCCAAAATGTTTCACGTTTTTGGAGTACATTTAAGTTGACGGCTCGTGTGGGGGTAAACACAATGGGGGGACTACACTACGATGATCCTGAGTTTCATTAAATTGGAGGGGTCTGGGGGGCACAGCCCCCCAGTATATAATCCTAATTGTTTATAGAATAATAATTCGAAAAGGACTCAAACGCGCATGAATATTCCGACACGAGGGAACGATAATATTTACACACAATTTTTTTTTCGGCCGGGCCGCTAAACTACATGTTTACCTTTAATTTATACAATTAACTTGAAATTTACTAAATTAAAACAAAAGATAGGAAAAGCCAAAATAATTAAAAACGTATATAAGCCTTTTAAATGTATCATCCTGATGGTCAGGAATTTAGAGGCTCTCTTTAACTTAACTCGAAACGATCCCTTACCTTCCCCGCGTCGACTAGTAAAGGCAATCCCTCTCCAAACTAAAAAATAAAAAGTAAGGCCAATTCCGCCCCCGCGTCCACTAGTTAGGAGCATAATCCTCTAAAATCAAGAAGGATACATAATCTCGCCCCATCGCTCACTAGTAAAGACATTCCCTCCCAAAGCTAAAATAGTAAATAAATCCCCACCCACCCGTCTCATCTATTAAAGACAACTGTACCCTAAAATCAAGGAGTAAATACAATCCATCCCAAACTAAAGAATTTAGGATAACACCATAAACGTGACGGGGTTGTGGCGCGTTATCGCTCCGGAAGTTTACCGCTGGTCTGGAAGCAGGTCTCCTTCGCTCGAAATCCCTTTCTCGTGACTGGATCACACACGTTCGCTCTCTCTCTCTCATTTTCTGACAGTAATGAAACAAAGTGTTTAAAAACAAATACAATGAGAATAAGTTTTTTGATAACAGCATCAATTTTGAAAAGGCCATGGAAATTTTTAAATTATCGGAATGTCTTATAAAAGATCATTCAACAATGTTTCTTTTTATAATTTCATTGGAGTGATAAATAAAATTATCTGAATCCAGTTTAATAAATGGTCATTCTCGGACATATGAACAAAAACTGCACTATTATTTTCACCTCTACGTACATTGAATTTATGCTGAATGATACAGACAGACAGTTTCTTTTTTAAATAGCCCAAACTATTTACTCCGACAGCCAAAACATTCGACTGAGTAAACCCCACCTATATTTTTACATGCATTGTGAATAAGAATATTATTAATCTTCGATTTGTGCTTGAAAGCAACTTATTTTTTGCAGAGAAAAGAAAGGGATAGAGGTAATACGATTTGTGGCTGATTTCAAAGATATCGGAGAATTCCAAATCCATATATTCAGGACTTACAACTCGTGAAGCCCGTAATACATTGAGGTAAAATCAGAGCGTTTAACTTTGGGACGAGGCCCAGAATAGATATAAGAGTTTGAATTAGTAGATTTACGATAAATGGAGTATTTAAAACTAGTCTAGGTTCTATGAATAAGAAGAACAGGAAAGGGAAGGGTTGTATATTATTTTTAACCTTCTGGGTAAATTCAATAGAAGGGAAGAGTGAATTAAGTTTACTAAGAAAACTATTTATATCTTTATAATTGGTCACAAGCAAATGACATCATCAATTTACCTGTATTAAACAATGATGAAATCAAGGATAGCAAGGAGAAAGAACAGGTGAAATGCATTTAGTTACCCATGGCTAATCCAACTTTTGAAGAAAATATTTATCGTCGAACAGAGACTTAGAATTTTCAGTACCAAGTGTAATGAGACACATGAAAGTAGTAACAGGTAAAGCAAGGTCAATTTTGCGCAATTTATCATCAAGAAAAATTGAAAAGATCTTCAACCGGTACAATGGTAAACAAAGAACAAACATTGAAACTAAGAGGAGTAAAATTGCTAGAATAATTAATGGAATTGAAACAGTATAGTTAATGATCTTAGAACCACCACCTATAATTAATGACCCCCTTTTTTTGTCGGGATTTTGAGGCTGTGTAACGAATTTTGCGTCCATTCCATTCGCAGTATACGACTGAAGACGGTATGGTAAACTTCATACCGAAACTAGTCTCGTAAATAAATTATATGCTCCTATACAGTGGTTTCACTATCATATACTATAACTCGCTATTGAGTTCTCTCACTTATATATATATATATATATATATATATATATATATATATATATATATATATATATATTTCGAAAAATGGTAATACAAATATTACTACAAGGAAAAAATTATTCCGTTTTCTCTTTCAATGTGGTTTAATGGATTCATTTTCATCATTCTCTCGTGCTACTTTGAGATATATATATATATATATATATATATATATATATATATATATATATATATATATATATATAGAAGAAGGAGCAAATGCAAGTTCTGCGGGTGATAACAACCACCCCAGGGCTTTCGCCATATTTATTTTCTGCCTTTCAAAACAATTTTGAAGACAGAAACAAAGGTCCCGGCCAGGAATTTCAAACTTTTTTCCCCTGGCGTTGCCTCTGTCTTCTGGGTAAAGGATTGCCTTCATTGTGTCGCCCTCTGTTCTCTGTTCTCTTTGATTCTAGTCTTCTTCTAATGTCCCTTTCTCTTACCTCTAAAAAACTCCTGTTTCTTGTCTTATTGCTCATTCGCGTCCAATTTCTCTTTCATATATATATATATATATATATATATATATATATATATATATATATATATATATATATATATATATATATATATATATATATATATATATATATATATCCTTCGCACCTAGCTTTGCTCCTTTCGTCAAGAATCTCTTCTGCTCTCCTCGCTTCTCATAAGTTGAAAGTTCAAGTGACGTTCCTCAACGACGGCATTACTGAAAAGGTATTCCCGGTGATTTTTCTACCAAAAAGTATTCTTAAGTTGTACCATCGCCCCTTTGAAGACATTCACCCTCATATTATAGAAAAACATCGTAACATATTACGCATGAAGTGAACAGAAATGTTTCACGCTGTTTCAGATTAGAAAGAGAGAGTTTAACTAGTCCATTCCTACTCTTCATAAGAAATCACTTCTTGATTTTAGCTACCACAATCTTCGACGTGAATGTTCCCACGTTGAAGAAAATTTAAAAAGAAAATTAGGCCGACTTATTACGGAAAGTTCATGGTCACGTGATTCGAACCTAGATGGCGTTGTTAACCTCTCATCGAAGGTGATATCCGATGACGTGAAATAGGCTCTACGATTTGGTATTGGTTTTTCATTCAGTAACAAGGTAAACTATGTTAAACTTGCTATGTCCCTCGGGCCCTTCGGTCATCACATGCACCTCTTTTGAATATTCCTCGTTCATCCCTCTGCTCAATGGAGGACTGCTACTTCTCAATCTGCGCCCCTAAGTTGTGGAATGCTCTTCCTGCTGAAATCAGGTCTTCTCCCTCCCTTACCACATTTAAGCGTCTCCTGAAAACGCATCTTTTCAGTATTGCCTTCTCCCCCTCTTGAATTCCCATTGAATTTCCATTCTCATCTCAGCACAACGTGCGCTCTGGGAAGGACTCAGGCCTTGAAGAGCGTATTGCAAAAGACTTATTATTATTATTATTAAACCGTATAACGGACCCATATATAACGGATCTTCTGAATAATGACACTTCCCTGTTTTTCACTTAAGCCGATATATCTAATTCTGTTGTAATTTTGGATAGGCAAAATTATATAAATAAGATGGATCATCTGCTAAACAATGAATTTACTTACTGTAAATTAAATAAAGATCCCTTAGCCTCTACTATAGCAGTATTTAATAAGAAGCTAAAATTTGCATTAAAGATAAGGATATATTACGTAATTGCTGTTGTATCTGCCCTTACATTACCTTATTTATATGGGTTAGCGAAGACTCAAAGAAAATATCCCCATGCGTCCGATCATCAGTTTTGTAGGTTCTGCTCGTTATAAATGATCAAAATGGTTAGTTTCTATACTGAGCCCTCTTCTGGGCAGCCTCTCCTCCACTCATATTAAAAACCATTGTGATTTCATTCCTAAACTCAAGTCGCAGACGCTTAACTTTAAATTTAAAATGATTAGCTTCGATGTTGTCTCCTTATTTACAAAAGTCCCCGTGAATGATTTGCTCATGTGGCTACCGGAAGCACTTGAACAAATTTCTTTGCCCATTCTTACACATGTTTGCATAGATTTAATCAAGCTTTGCATCCTAAATTCTTCGTTTAGTTTTAATGATAAATGGTATCTACAACGTTTCAGCATGGCTATGGGAAACCCTCTCTTCCCGTTGTTGAGCTGTTTGTATATGGATTTTTTTGAGTGTAAGTTACTAGCCCCCATCCTCCCCCAGAATGCTATTTGGTACCGTTATGTAGATGATGTATTTTGGTGCCATAAATAACCTCGTTCCCTCAATTAATTTAATTCATGAATTAGAAGAAACCGGAGAATTATCTTCAAATACCATGGTACCACCGTACGCCGCAAGGTTTTAAGTTCTCGGTTTTCTGGAAGCCAACTCATGTTCCGTCTTACATCCATTTTTATTCGAATCATCCGCAACAAACTAAAAAAATCGGGTTTTATTTCTTTGTATTTGCGTGCTTTTAGAGTATGTGACCCAGAATTTATCGATGATTTCCTGCGCAGAGCTAAGCAGTCCTTCTATGGAAATAAAATTAAACACTCATTTAACCGAAATAATATTTTAATGATCCCTTTTTATTAAACATTTGTCCCATGTTTTGAAATTATTAAAATATTTTAATGTTAATATTGTATTCTCTAATAATACCACGTTAAAAAAACTTAGTAAGTAAAATTCTCCCCCTAATAAAATGCCTTCATTTATACAATTCCGTGCAAATCTTATCTTGGTTTTTACATAGGCCAGACAACAAAAAGCTTAGATGTGAGAATTAAACAACATAAGTACTGTTGTCGACTTGGGCAAACTTCAAATGCACTGTTTATTCATCAATCTATTTGAACCATCAAATAGATTGGTCTAATGCGAAATCAATTATTTTTGTGCCCAATTTTATTGAAAGAAATTTAATGGAATCAGCCATAATCAAATTCTCCCATAAAATTAATTTCAATTTAAGTGAGGTTCTATTTAAATTAGATAATTGTATCACGAATAATATTTGTTTGCGATATAAATTTAATTTGTTCAATTGATTTATATATTGTAATTCCGCGGGCGGGCTATGCATTTATTCGTCAGTTGGTTGTTCCCCTAAACGATTGTTTTTGTTCGTCGGTACGTTTGAATGACGTCACATTTCTCTATTTATTAACTATTTCTTTATTTCATCGTACTTCTGCCCCTGATTATGTAAAAACGAAAGCGCTTGGGCTTATTCTGTGTATTATTTTTCTTTGGGATATTTCAAGCATCTTAGATCACGTGTTTTTAGGTGATTATTTTTGCATATACAGTCGACCCTCGACAATTCGCGGTTCGTCATCCGCGCCTTCAACTATCCGCGGAAAATTTTGGGGGGCCTTAAAATTCAAAATTTGTGCCATTTCCATTCATCTGCAGAAACCTACGTACATAGTCGTAAAACGTAAATGTTGGTTGGTGAAGACGGCACGATTCCAGCCCAATCAGGCGTT
>OZ018318.1:27245615-27261335 GCA_963969495.1 Ceratothoa steindachneri | reverse complement strand
AATTTTTAAACAAATTTTAATCTCATTTATTAATTTAGTAGATTTTTTGTCAACTTCGAAACTAGTTTTTAATTTTTCTTATATCTAATAAATTTTAAAACACTTTTATGTCCTTTGATTATTGTTTGTTTCATTGGTAAATTTTTCTACTTATGTTGCATTTTATTTACTCTTTTTTTTAGCCTCAGAAGATAAAACTTATAGTTTTCGAAACGTTGTTTCAAAAAATAAAGGATGTTGCATCCGTTTCTATTGGTTCTGGCAATTATCCTCAACATAAATTAGGTATTCACGGCTAAACTCCTTACATTGGCATATATATATATATATATATATATATATATATATATATATATATATATAGAGAGAGAGAGAGAGATATATAAATATATATATATATATATATATATATATAGATATAATAAATATATATATATATATATATATATATATATATATATATATATATATATATATATATATATATATATTTATATATGCAGATACACACACAAAGGAAAAGTGAAAAACGATTCCGAGCACTTTCGTCTTTATTCTTAAAGACCTTTTCAAAGAATGAACACAAGGCTGGACATGCATTGCCTTAAATAGTGGAAGGGGGCATTAGACTACCCAGCTCTGAAAAGGTCTTTAAGAATAACGACGAAAGCACTCGGAATCGTCTTTCACTTTTCCTTTATGGATGTATTTGCATAACTTTGACTCACGTGCATTTGTGAGCTTTTTTTTCATATATATATATATATATATATATATATATATATATATATATATATATATATATTCCTAAATTGACTGGTTAGTTTATTAAAATATATTTACTGCGCAGGCGTAGTACGTAAGCGGCTTTTATTCTCACTTATTAAAAAGGTGAGTCGTTTCCATGCTTTAACTTGCTCCTAACACCGCGTGGCACGTAGCTACCTATACCTGCACAATTCTTGTCATCTTTAACTATATTTATATATTGTAGGATAAACTTCGGCAAATCCGCGAAGAAAATCCATAAAAAGGTAAAAAAAAAAAGTTCTAAACGTAAATATGACCAAACCATAAAATTTATGTTTGGATGCCTTTAACAAAAGGCGAGGTTTGCCTTTTTCTGCCATTTAGGGCGAAAATAGCGACCCTGCTGCCCCGGGCCGCGCGTCTTTTAATCTTTCCAGAATTACCGACGAACGAAAAATATCCCTCAGTATTGCACAGGCGCAGTACAGACAGAAACCATGGTGCAATGGGGTTCTTGGGGGTCAAAATACACTTTGAAATTGAGTAAAACTTTTTTTTTCATTCCATGGAATCAAAAATATATAGTAAAAAGGAAGGCATCTCTCATCTTACAGAAAGCTGTAAGATGTAGTAGATGAAAAAGGGGGGGAGAGATATAACTACGGGTCCTCATTGGGGCCGGGAAGGCACACAACTATGGTGTTTGGGAAGAGTGAGAGCGCACTCCTCCAGGTGTTATTTGCACCATGGTTGTTAATGCTACATATGACATTTCCTTGCGGGTGGATCTCATGGAAATAGCGACCGATTCGCTAATGTTATCATTACAAGAGGATTCAACGCAGGGTAGAGATTGTAGAAATTGAGAAAGATGTTAGCGTAGTTGAAGGGGCGCGCGGAATTCATAATGAAATGAATTACATAACATAACATAACAATTACACGGATGACAAAAGCCACAAGGGCCTATCAAAGGTCATCCGCCCCCGTCAAAACCCACCCACAAAAAGCACCATCACCAGGGGAAGACAAAATTAAAGCCCCCCACAATATAATATAACAGATGACAAAAGCCACAAGGGCTCATCATAGGTCATCCGAGTCAAACAGCCTCTTTTTTAAGGCAACCAAACTCCCAGGAAAACTACATCCAGAGGATTGCGTCCAGAAACAAGGGTATCACCAATCAAGGCTTGTCAAGAAATAAATCATGCAGCTATAGATATATACAAACAATATTAATATATACAAAACTTAGGAACCATCACAACCTTCCCTTCCCATAAACTCATCCAACCTACTCTTAAATACATTTAGATTTGGACTACCTACTACCCTCTGCGGCAATTTTTTCTAGAAGACTACCACTCTATTGGTGAAAAAATATTTTCTTAAATCCAACCTACACCCTTGCTTTTTAATTTTCAAGTGGTGACCTCTAGTCCGATTTCCGTCATCTAACTCAAAAAACTTGCTAACATCCAATTTCTCTATCCCGGAAAAAATTTTAAACAGCTCAATCATATCCCCTCTCACACACCTCCTTTCGAACGAGAACATATTTAATACCCTCAGGCTATCTATATATTCAAGGTGCCTCAGGGAAGGAATAATCTTTGTTGCCATCCGTTGCACTGACTCGAGAAGGTTAATATCGTGTCTAAAATGTGTGGACCATGCCTGTATGCAGTACTCTAGATGTGGCCTAACATAAGAGTTATAGAGTTTAAGAATAACCTCCTTACTTTTGTAACTGACATTTCTCTTAATAAAACCCAACACTCTATTTGCTCTATTTCTTGCTTCAATACACTGCTTAGAAAACCTTAATGATTTATCTATTACTACTCCTAGATCTTTCTCATCCTCTACTGAGCTCAGCCAATGCCCATCCATTTCATAGTTAAATTCCCTATTATCTTTTTCCATGTTAATAACTTTGCACTTATCAAGGTTGAAAGTCATTTGCCACTTATGTGCCCAGGATAACAATTTATTTAAATCCCCTTGCACTTTAAAATTATCATCAATATCTTTAACTACAGCTGCTAATTTGGTATCATCCGCAAAAATTGACACTTTATTATTAACTGCATCCCCAAGATCGTATATATAGATGACAAATAATAATGGACCAAGAACTGATCCCTGAGGAACCCCACTGATAACATCCCTCCACTCTGACTTTACACCATTTAGCACTACCCTTTGCTTCCTGTCTTTCAGCCACTCAGCTATCCAATTTGAAACACCCCCACATATCCCAATCATTTTTAATTTATGAACTAGTCTCCTATGTGGTACCTTATCAAATGCTTTACTAAAATCTAAGTAAATTATATCTACATTCTCTCCCCTATCTACTTGATCTGATACAAACTCCAGAAAGTCTAGTAAGTTAGTCAAACATGATCTACCTGATCTAAACCCATGCTGAGCATCGCTGATTAACCCTTCCCTCTCTAGATGTTGGAAAACCCCTTCTTTAACTATTTTCTCAAGAATTTTACAGACTACAGGAGTTAGGCTAACCGGTCTAAAGTTATTTGGATCCTCTTTACTACCCTTCTTGAAAATGGGGACTACATTCGCTCTCTTCCAATCATCGGGTATTTCTACATATTCCAGTGACCTAGTATATAACTTGTCCAGAGCTATTGAGATACTTTCTACCCCTTCTTTAAGTATTCTAGAATGAATATTATCAGGACCGGAGGCCTTGGTAGTATCTAACTCACCTATTAGTCCTTTTATCATCCTCCGATCCACACTAATGTTAGTAAACACCTCTTTCCCTGACCCATGAGTACTATACATGAGACTATTTAGTTTCTCCTTTGTAAATACTGATGCAAAATGACCATTTAGTACCTCAACTATTTCCTCATCAGTTTCTCTCACAACCCCTTCATATTTGATAGGTCCTATTTTAACTCTGCCATACTTGTTATTAATTTTATAGTAACTAAAGAACTTTCTAGGATCTTTGTTGCTATCCTGAGCTAATTTAATTTCTGACACCCTTTTGTTCTTCTTTATAATCTTATTTAACTCATTCCTAGCCATTCTATAATCACTTAAATTTTGAATATTATTTTGTACCTGTAATTTTTTGTATGCCCTTTTCTTCTCTGAAATTTTTCTAGCTATCTCCTGATTCCACCATAATAGGTTCCCAATTTTGTTCCTAATGGCCTTCATTGGGATACATTGTTCTTGGACTACATTTATTATATGCTTGAAAGTATCCCACATCCCATAAGCATTTTTACCTCTGAATTCTACATCCCAGTCTACCAAATTTAGCAAGCTTCGAAGTTTTATATAATCTCCCTTATGAAAATTTGGAACTTTTTCAGCATTCTCGGTTATTTTACCCTTCTCAATTCCCAAGTTAAAACGAACTATCTGATGGTCACTATTTTCCAATGCTTCCCCAACAGTCAATTCTTGAACTAAATGATCACTGTTAGAAAGTACTAAATCTAATATATTGTCCCCCCCTCGTTGGCTCATTAACAAATCGATTCAAAAAATTATCCTCAAAGCATTCCATGAACCTGCCACTTGTTCTATCCCTACCTATCATATTTTCCCAGTTTAAGTTGAAGTCCCCAATAATAACTGCATCTGTTTCACATCCCTTACTTATTTCCCTTATCATTAGTTCATCCATATCATCAGTCTGCCCAGGTGGCCTTTAAAAAGCTCCCAAATGCACCATTCTATTTTTACTGAACCTAATATCTATCCAAAGTGACTCAACTCCATCCTGCTTTATTGAAGTATTTAAACTTGAAACAATGTTGTTTTTTATATAGATAATTATTCCTCCACCAATCCTACCTGTCCTTTGACTAATGTACATATTATAGCCCTGTAAATCAAATTCACTTATAGTGTCACTAAATTCTATTTCATTAACCCATGATTCAGTAACGCATAATATATCTATATCCTCATTGCTAATATAACTAAATAGCTCATCCTTCTTGTTTCTAAGACTATGGGCATTTGTATAGAAGCAATTTAAACCCCCTATCCCTGAAGCACCTCTTGAAACCTGAATGACCTCACCTTTATCGCCTTGGAACCTATTTCTGTTATCTGCCAAGTCCATTCTACTTTCAGTACTATAATGTCCTCTCATAATTCCCTGACCACTATCAGTATCTAGTTTCCCGCCCGCAAAGACCTAATAACACGATCATACTCCTCCCACAACACATCTAACCCCCTTCTACTCAAATGCAGTCCATCTATAGCATACATTTCTTTCATTCCAACAAACCTATCCCACACATCCACAAACATGACACCTTCCATCTCACACATCCTCCTCACATAATCATTCAGCCCAAAGTCAAACGTTCCGTTTTTTCCTCTGTTTTTACGGGCTTTACGAGTTGTTAGTCCTGAATATATGGATTCTGAATTCTGCAATATCCTTGAAATTGGCCATATATTATGTTACCCTTATCCTTTTCTTCTAAACTGTCTTTCCTCTGCAAAAGACATTCTATAATACAGCCCTTGCTATCCCTTTTAATGTTAAAAACATTTTGGTTTTACCCTTCTCTGTTTGTTTCATTGACCTTCCCCGTCTTTTAAAAAACTTTAACATTTCAGTTGCTTTCAAATACGAGTCAACTATAAAAAAATTCTAGTTCACAATAATTGAAATAATATTGGGGGAGTCTATTCGGTCGAATGTTCTGTTTGTTCAAGTAAATATTTTGGACAAGCAGGAAAGCAATTATCTCTCCGTATTAATCAGCAAAAATACAATGTTAAGAGAGCTGTAAATAATAGTGCGTTATTTGTGCATATTTCCGAAAATAACCACTTAATTAATTGGAATTTAGAAAAATTTATTTTTCGTTCAAATGACTCGATTGAAAGGAACCTTGTTGAATGTTCATGTATAAGCCAATTTAATAATTTTAACATTTCCTCTGGCCTTTTTAAAATTGATGCTGTTATGAAAAAAACTCTTTCTTAAAGAAATTAGTTTTGACTTATGTTCCTTTTTTTTGGCAATTTTCCCTTCTATGGGCATCTGATTTGTCAATTTAATTATTGCATTGATTTTGTATTAACATTATTTTATTTTTCTTCCTCTCGCCTTGCTCCTCTACCTTTTACTAGCTTATATATATCCTTATTATAATATTTTCTCTTATAGTTATCTTTGAGAATGAACTGAATAAAGTTCGAAAGTACTTGGAAGCATCTTTTTCATTTTTTCTGCGGGACATTGCATTCATATATATATATATATATATATATATATATATATATATATATATATATATATATATATATATATATATATATATATGTATATATACATGGGTTGGACAAAATAATCTGACCAGTATAAATTTAACACAAATATTTCAATGAGCTATTATATTACGAATATCCATCCAAATTTAATTGTGAGTGTTTTTTTTTATTGTAGATACATAGTTTTATTTATCAACTTTAATTAAGGATTATTTGTACTTCTTTTTCAGTTCGTGAATTAAATGCTAAGATGCGTGGCCTCACTAAGTTCAAAACAGGGCAAATTGTTGGAGCTCGAATTACAGGAGCTTCCGTCACCAGAACAGCTAAACTCCTTGGTTTTTCGAAAGCTACCATATCAAAGACTATGACAGATTTCAAGAAGCAGGGCAAAACCTCTAGCAGGAGGATTAATTCCGGCAGGACCTCGAAGCTTGCTGAAAGAAACCGTCGAGTGTTGAAATGCATTGTAAAGAAAAATCCCCTGGCAACTGCTCCTAAAGTGACTGCAGATTTGAATCAACATCTCACTAGCCTAGTTCCCACCAAAAGTGTTCGCCGTGAGCTCAATAAAGCTGGATATCATGGAAGAGCCACCATCAAGAAACCTTTGCTTTCTCATCAAAACATTCTGAAAAGGCTGAACTGATGTAGAGATCACAAAGACTGAGCGACAGACCGATGGAAGCAAGCAATATCTCCGACGAGTCTAGTTTTTTCTCTTTTCCCCACTGCAGGGCGAGTTTATGTGTGGAGCCAGCCCGGAGAAGCTTTTAATCCTGACTGCCTTCTTCCTAAAGTGAAGCACGGAGGAGGGTCAGTGATGGTTTGGGTAGCCATATCTTGGAATTCTCTTGGCCCAATCGTTGCCCTGCATGGTAGGATCAACAACAACGAATACCTGAATATTCTGGAAGATCAAGTCTATCCCATGGTCCAGAGACATTATTCCCTGATGGTGAGTGCTTTTTCAAAGATGATATATCCCCAGTAGACACCGCTCATGTGGTTAATAATTGGTATGAAGAGCATAGGAGTGAGTTACAACACATGGAGTGACCCCACAATCTCCAGATCTTAATATTATTGAGCATTTGTGGTGCGTCTTAGAGCGACAGGCCAGAAGTCGTTACCCTCCACCGTCGTGTCTGAAACAGCTGGAGCAGGTATTGCAAGAAGAATAGTTCAAGATTTCTTTTAATGAAGTCAGGAAGCTGTATGAATCAATTCCAAGACACATCGATGCTGTTCAGAAAGCAAAAAAGCAAAAGGAGGACCAACTCCGAATTAAATAAATTTTCATTGAATTTAACATGTGTTACAATTATTTTGTCTAACTATATATATATATATATATATATATATATATATATATATACTAATAAATACAGAAAGATGCTTAAACTAAGAACACACAAATTTACAAATCAGAATTTAATCAGGGGCTAGTATGGAATGGCATTAAGGCTAGATGAGTCTTCTGCTTATCAAGGGATTAAAGTGCTGAATTGCTGATTGGAAGAATTGAAGTAGGAATTTCCTTTATGAGGGTAATCGCATATATATATATACATTCATACCCAAACATTCATTGAGCTGCAGTATCCACTTTGGTTCATAGAAAAATGTCATTATATGTAAAGCCAGAACCAACTTTTATTCACCAGCTAATCCCCCCCCCCAAAAAAAAAGAAAGAAGAGTTTAATAATAATTATATTATATTTACATATTCGCCCCAATTAATAATTTAAAAAGCTGGCAGGGGCTAACAATATTAATGTTGCCTTTCAATACGGAAATACGATACAAAATTGTCTGTCCAAAAATAGATCGAGCGATAAAGAACAGGGCGTTTATTAAACCCCAGACAAAATTTACGATCAAATATACATTGGCGAAAGCAACAGATTCTCCAAGAGAATGAAGGAACACAAATGCAACATGCTCCGTGCAAGAATACAATTAGTTTTTATGTATAATGTCTAACCTTTCTTCCTATAGATTGACAGACACACATGCACACAGATAGACTTATTTTTTATTATATATGTAGATGTAGGGCAAAATAGACTAGTCTCTCGTGGGTTTAAACCTGCTCACGTTCCCTAGATCGAATTGAGCGGGGGGGGGGAGGGGAATTTGGAGAAGGGCTTCATTTAAGGGCACTTAGAGACCCTGGACTATTTCCATTACTTTCCTCGTAAAATTCTATATAAGAATATACCTATAGTTTCTATGTATATTGTATAATTTTTCTTCATAGAGATGGACAGAAACATACAGACTTCACATATATATATATATATATATATATATATATATATATATATATATATATATATATATATATATGATAAAATAATGCTGTCTACATCATTTGTCCTAAATATGCTCCAACCCCGTCCCTCGAAGCCTACTTTAATATTGAATATAACACCTAACTATTTCGTCCATTAAGAGTGTAATTTTTTGCCTCTGTAACATCAATTATTTGAGGCGCGATGAAAACGGAGTCTATTCTGTTGACACAAGTGGGCGTTTCGTAAGGTGAAAAGTTTTACATGGAGACCGTATAGCAACAGCGCGCCGCACTTATAACATTAATATAAACCTTGTTGCTACAACCTTTGCTTTAATTGAATTTAATTAAATTTATAGCTTAATTTAAACTTAAGTGTGAGTAAAGTCAATAAAGAAAACAAATATGATAACGAGGAATGTTTAGCAACAAAAGGTGGTAGACAAATTTGGGCGATAGTTTTCAAGTTAGATTTAAGCTTTGTTTAGGAAATGTGACCAAATCAGATGCGTTTTTTGAATTTCTACTGATACTGGTGATGATTTTTAAAGCAACTCCCTATTTTCATCCATTTACAAATTCCAAGCAAACAAAAAAAGTTTAAAATCAAGTTACCATGGAAACAAAGTTCCCCCGCTTTTTTATTATTTCTCAGCACGTGCTCCCTTTGCTTTCTTGTTTCTAGGCGAGGGGTCCCTCTCTCTCTCTCTCTCTCTCTCTCTCTCTCTCTCTCTCTCTCTCTCTCTCTCTCTCTCTCGTCCCCTAATTTATTGATCCATTAGGAACTAGAGACAGTAGTGTATAACTTTTGTAACGGCGATGGAATGACAGACCTTAGGCAAGTAAGTAAGAATGGCGTCGATAATGGCCAATGTCACTTTATCCATTTGAAAAAAAATACCTTTTTGGCTAGACGATGACATTTTGAGGTGCAAATAGACCTTCTATTCAAGTGTAGGAATAAATTGGTAGTGTAAATTTCCACATTTAATCAAGATATAATGACGAGGAAAGGGTTAGAAACGCCAAAATCGTGTTGCCGACAGACAATTGACGCCTGTTCATTTTCCTATCAAATTGGGGCTCTTTTCGAACACTGCAAAGGCGTGTTGAAGTGCCGGACAGTGAGATGATATTTCGTGATGTGCAAGAGCGTAATACGAAGATTAGGAGGGTGTGAAGGGGACAGTGAGTTAAGGGGGAGGCGGAAGGAGGGGGGGGGAGACAATGTCTCTCTTCCAAACTCTTGAGTTTGTCCTATCTATAGAAATGCTAGATATGGTAAACAAATATACGCGAAATCACATTTAAATTCAAATGACTTCAAATTTAAACAAAATTGTATACATAGTTTTCCTACGTATATAATCGCAGATATTCGTGTAATCACCACTAAAAGAATACATGACAAATAAATAAATTAGGAAATAAAGTATAAAAATTTAAATAGCTTTTCTCTAATTAAATTTCGCTGACGTGGCTTTTTCTAGCATGTCGTTGTTTTTCAGAACTTTATGATAAAAATCGTTAGGCTGAATCTTTTTAAAACCCGATTTACCCATGTAATATGGCTTCTATTGCACTCACAACTTATTTCTTTCTTTCGTCTATTACACATTCATTAGCAAGATAACATGCTGCCATTAGCATTATCAGTTGTTATGCCAATGCTAAAGAAGCAATGGTATAAGATTAGCAGCGTTGAACATTGTTCTTTAAACTCAGGTTGTTGAAGTACAAAAGGATTTTGATGGCTTAACTTGACTTTTCATTCTTTAGGTTAACGTTGCGTCTCTTGTTCAAGGAGGGGTTTTTTTAAACGACGACGAGTGGTAAAAGTGGACCGTTGGTCAATATTTAACTCGTACGTATTTGGCAGATTCCATGACTCCGCTCAGAGTCACAAATGATTTCACGAATTCGGTAAAGGTAATTCCTCCCTCTTTTGTATATATATATATATAGCATATATATATATATATATATGCATATATATATATATATATATATATATATATATATATATATATATATATATATATATAATATATATATATATTATATATATATATATATATATATATATTATATAATATATATATATATATATATATATATATATATATATATATATATATATATATATATATATATATATATATATATATATATATATATATATATATACATATATATATATATATATACATATATATATATATATATATATATATGTATATATATATATATATATATAATATATATATATATATATATATATATATATATATATATATATATATATATATATATATATATATATAATTTAACAGCCTTAAAGAGAACTGTATATATATATATATATATATATATATATATATATATATATATATATATATATATATATATATATATATATATATATATATATATATATATATATATATATATATATATATGTATATATATATATATATATATATATATATATATATATATATATATATATATATATATATATATATATATATATATATATATATTTATATATACCAGACAATGGCTTTGCCACTCCCCCCCTACGGGGGGGGAGCTTGGGCTTCGCTACTAAGATTAAAATTTAAAATCGAAAAAAAGCAACCATGGTTAACTTTTTATAAATTTATAAATTTTCTGAACTTCGCCAATTATAATAATTTTAATAAGGAACTCTAAACTAAATTTTCCCTATTTCAAAATATCACGTTGCTAAAATATAGAGTTATAGAAGAAGAAAAAGAAAATATATAAAAATAATTTTTCTGAACTTCACCATTTGTAATTATTTGGGTCTTAAAAAAATCACAAAATTTCGATTTATTTATTTCTGAACTTTGATAAAAAAAAACAATTCATAACCAAACTAAGATGAAATTATTATTCAATTATTCCAAAAAATCCCCCTCTTAAATTATAGAGTTAGTGATGATATGTATATATATATATATATATATATATATATATATATATATATATATATATATATATATATATACTAAGAATATGAAGGCCCAGGAGATTACACTAATAATTTATTGGCCGGACATTTCAGACCTTCGCTAGGAACATCTTCAGCGACTGTATCAACTAATGAGAACGGGAAGAAATATTAACGATAACAGTTAAACAGTTAAAAGAATGCATTATATAATAGCTCAAAAATGGGAGAAGGAAAGGTAAATCAATAAAATTGACAATTATTGAGATGAAAGTAAAAACACAAATAACAATATATAGAATTAATTGATACTATCCAGTGTAATTTTGAAAAATAATAGAAAGGAGTGAAGTTATAACATAAACTGACTAGAATATCAAAAATTAAAGGTAACTGGAGTAAACAATAAAATAACCTATTATATTAAATTGTAAACAAAAAAAGAACCGAAAACAAATGTGAACGAATTAATCGTAGGAGTTGTGAAATCAACTAACAAACGATAGAAAAACTACTAACGAGATTTGTTCGGTTGGTCGGTTGGCTAGTTAATGCATTGAAGTGTTGATTGGTTATATAGAACTACAGAACTACAGAATCTAGGACCAACAAAGACCCTAAGGTCCGCTCGAGGCTAGTCCGCTACACTACATCCGAAACTACGATACACACTTATCTACGAGTGTATCTCTAACATGCTATATTTTTTTTTTATTTTTAAATATATAATCTACTGTACACACTTATCTACATGTGTACAATGTCAGGCATATTAACTACTTCAACCTAGGAGGGGGTGATAGAAAGTTTTTCTTCTCAACTTCCGCAGCCCTCGACTGCTAGTGGTGAAAATCTAGTTATAGGATAGGCGGAAAAGAAAATGGATATCTACACTACACATGCAAGAGAAATCGCTGGCATCATTTTTAGTCATCATTTTTACTCTCGTTGTTCCTCCGCTCCAAACTCCTTTTGCAAAGACGTTATTATTTACTGTGCTCAGACTACGTTATATTTATACTATTTAAGTGCGCGTCGAGACGGTTTTTAAACATATTTACCGACCTACTATCCACTACGTGGGTGGGTAGCCTATTCCAAATTTGAGTAATTTTAAACGTAAAATAGTTTTGGGCTATACTAGTGTTAAATCGCTTGTTCACTAATTTTAATCCGTGTTGCCGAGTATTTCCCCTATGATCCAATTCGAACAAATTCCTATAATCAACGTTTGAAAATCCTTTCAATATTTTAAATACTTCAATTAGCTGGCCACGTAATCTTCTGCCTTCGAGAGATGGCAAATCTAATGCCCTGAGTCTTTCCTCATAGGGCCTGTTTCTCAGCTCGGGAATTAATTTTGTAGCCCTACGCTGCACTCTTTCTAATTGCGCGATATCTTTGTTTAAGTATGGAGCCCAAAATTGAACCGCATATTCGAGCAGTGGACGCACAAGTGATTTATACAATGGTAAAATTATCTCTTTGGATTTGAACGTGAAATTACGCGCGATATAACCCAGCACACGATTTGCTTTTTTACATGCATCCGCGCATTGTTTCGTGACTTTGAAGTCATCCGAGACTAAAACTCCCAGGTCTTTTTCCAATTTAACTACGTCGAGGACCTGGCCTTTCATGGTATACTCTACCCTCAAATTATGGCAACCCAAATGCATCACCTTACATTTACTTAAATTAAACTGCATTTGCCACTTATCCGCCCATCTGACAATCAAGTTTAGGTCCTTTTGTAATTTTTCTACATCCGATCTTACATAGGCACGGTTGCCCAGCTTCGTGTCGTCAGCAAATTTAGAAATCGTACTAAATACGCCATTATCCAAATCGTTTATATATATTAGAAACAATAATGGGCCAAGAACGGAGCCTTGTGGCACTCCACTACTGACGTTGACCCAATCTGAACATTCACCATTTATAACTACTCGCTGCGAACGATCCTTCAGCCAATTTCTAATCCAATTTAATATCTTACCCTTCACACCGACTGCTTTAACTTTCATTAATAATCTCTCGTGCGGAACGGTGTCAAACGCCTTTTTAAAGTCTAGATAGATTACATCTACAGCTTTGCTTTCGTCGTAAACGCAAATCATTTTATGGAAGAATTCGAGCAAATTTGTCAAGCACGATCTCGCCCGCCTAAACCCATGTTGGGAATCTTTAATCAGATTATTTACCTCGAGGTGGCACACTATTCTATCTCTAATTACCGATTCTAAAAGCTTTCCAACTACCGAAGTTAGACTAATAGGACGAAAATTCGTTGCTTCGTATCTATTCCCATTCTTAAATATTGGTGTAACGTTTGCACGCTTGAAGTCTACAGGGACTACGCCATCTTCTAATGAGCGATTGAAAATTGCACGCAACGGCTTCGCAAGCTCATTCTTAAGTTCCTTTAAATGAGTGGGGTAAACGCCATCGGGCCCGGGTGATTTCGACTTTTTCATCAGGTTAATATATTTAAGAATTTCCACTTCATTAACCGTTATATCGGATATGCAAATATCACTATTATCTACTTCTTCAACTAACGATCCTAATTGGGACGAATCTTCAATAGTAAAGACGCTTGTGAAATGTTCATTTAAAATTTTAGACATTTCCGCCGGAATTTCCGTCAAACGACCATCTTTGACTTTAATCGGCCCTATTGAACCTTTTAAGGGTTTCCTACTGTTTACATAGCCGTAAAACCGTTTCGGTTCCTTCTTTGAATCCTTCGCCAGTTTTATTTCATATTTCCGCTTCGCATCTCTAACCGCCCGTTTAACTTCTCTTCGAGAATCTATGTAATTTTGCCGACTTATAAATGACTCGTTGTTCTTATGTATTTGAAATTTTCTATTTCGGTCCTTAATTAAGCTTAATATGAGTGGGCTAACCCACGGCGCTCTCATCGACTTCCCGCTCTTACGGCGCACATACTTTACTAAGTCGAAATTTACACTAAGGAGTGTACGCCGAAGCTCAGTGTACATTTCTCCTACCGACCTATTCTCGAAGCGCATTCCCCAGTCTACATCCTTAATCCTTTCGCGAAAAGTATCAAAATCACAGCTACCAAAACGTGGCATGAGCTGTGTACTAATTTTTACATCTACACACGTGTTAACCACGAATCTAATCGCATTATGGTCACTCGAGGCTAAATGCTCTCCTACACAAACATTTTCTACCAGTGACTCGTCAGTCGCCATGATTAAATCGAGGATATTATTATCACGAGTTGGTTCCTCCACTTTTTGAACGAGGAAATTCTCCAGAATAAAGTTTAGTAGTCTCTCCCCAGCTTTATTTGACGTTAGGTTACTATAATTAACGTTTGGATAGTTAAAATCGCCGCAGACTAATGTGGTTCCTTTTCTAACCCAAGATGAAAGCATATCAAAGAGTGCAGCATCTTCTCTTTCTATTTGCGATGGAGGACGATATATGACGGCTAAATTAATTTTATATTTTGCATTACAACATAATTGGATTAATAAGGCCTCACTTCTCATATCTGCCGTAGACGAGTCGATCGTTATAGCGTTTAAGTCATCTTTTATATACACTAATACGCCCCTTCCTCTACCAGTTTGTCTATTTGTATAATGAATTTTATAACCTGGTATAGTGAATAATTCAATTGAATAGTGATTATTTAAGTTTTGATTTATTTTATTGATGTACAGTGACTCTAAGATTTTCAATTCGAGAGAAGTTAAGGCTGAAGATAAGATGGTAAATGAATCAGAATTAAGAGGATGATGGTGATACTCAGTGTGTTGCCTGGTGGAAGAGGCTTCAGGTTTAGAAATGGGAATACAAGTCCTATGAGACAAACCTAAGTGCTTTGCGATCCTGCATTTGAGTTGTAAGCCAGTTTGGCTTGCAAATGTTCGAAATGGGGTATTCTAAGGAAAACCTTCTTCCAAGTTTAACAAACTCCTTCTCCCTACCCTCAACAATCATTTCCCTAAAATCCAATTCATTTGTATAAATTCCAACCCCGTATCGTTGAATTCCTTCACTCTCCATAAAAAGTCAATTTCTTTGAGCTTGTGATCTTGTATAGTTTACAATTATACATGTACGACCTACCACAGTCGTTATGTAGGCCAACCTGGCTTACAACTCTAATGCAGGATCGCAAAGCACTTTATTCGGATACTATCTTAATCAATTCATTTTCATGTAAAAACATTGTGGCACAAATTTTGAGTCAAATAGATAATGTGTAAAGGTGGCGTCCGGCACTTAAATGTTTTAGATTTATTGAAACTCGAAGTAAACTATCAATGCTTCTCTAATACTTAATTACTCATTGATTATATTGTTCTTGCATTACAGGTATATTTTTTATTAATATTTTAAGTGTTACAAACATTTTCA